>JAUTBQ010193519.1:0-10171 GCA_032361185.1 Lepetodrilus ovalis | reverse complement strand
AAAATAAAAATGGGATCCACATCTGACCCAGCCTTATATCCGAATCTGCTCTGTATTGAACAGCCTTATATCGAGGGGACACTGTACTGTGTTTTGAATGTATACTATACTTACAGTGCGGTAATTCTTTCGCCCACACGCAAGTGCTCGAACTGTGGTGGAACCTTAAACATAAAAATATTAATTATTGTCTCAAGAGTGTTGACCATCTTGAAGGTGTGACTTCCGTATAGTAGCAATTAATCAATGAAAATATGTATCCAGTAACTCACAATTGAGTTCTGTATCTGATTTTATTCTATAGACTTTACTATCTATCTTTATTTAGGTTTGCAACAATCTTAATGTTCGAACTTCAAGCACAGGTATTGAACTTATATCATCTTACAAGTACCATGGAGTAACTGGTTCTCGTGGTATTAAGGTTTGAAGCCAGCTGCACACGATCTATTGACAATTGTATCAAAATTCTAATGTCAAACATAAGAACACTCACTTCCTTGTCATTTTATCACAAAACACTGATATTTCCACAATTAGATTTAACAAGAGATCTCACAAATGAAGTTGTCCCTGCGGGTCGCCATGACAGTAGTGTTTACCTCATTCCGTGGTCTATGGAAAAAAATTCTATTTACGGAGATCAAGTTGGAACAAAATTTGAAGATCTTTAGAGACTGCTTGGCAATATTCAGAAGCACAGACAAAATAGTTCAAATAAACTCAAGATAACTTAAATAGAAATATTAACATAAATACGAGATGCATGAATGAAACCATTTTATTTTCGCATAAATTATGGCAGACTTTCAGATTAAATTATCCATACATTCCTGGGTCACCGCCGAAAACAGGAACAAAAAAAGAATGTCAACGGAAAAATGGTGTCACATGTCATCGGCGACTGCGTATTTATGTCGTTGTGCACTTGACCTAATATTGTGATCAACGACAGTCGTTGAGCCCCTGACTGTAGAGGTGTAATCGGAATTAATATTATTCCTGCCAATAACAAGTATTTACAAAATGTTTCTTATGGTGGCGGAAACTGGTCACTCGGGGATAATAATTTAAAAAAATAGACACCATAATTTCCGATACCCAGCCCCAGGTAACCCTTGCCTGGCCTTGGTGGAAGCTCCATGTTAAACCTTTGACGTAAAACAAAACCATTATCATAAACTTACCTTGTAGGTCTGTATGTAGTACAAGGTCTGTAATGTTCTTTTGATATATATTTGGCCCTTCCATTTTTACTTCAAATATTAGATCTACTCGACTACTGTTTACGTCAACTTTATGGAACTCTCTCAGACTCGATATAATTTAGTTTTCAAGCAAAATATCTTCCAGAAATGAAATATTATTGACACGGTATAAATTACTGTTATCCATCTTATGTTTTTGACGTTTCAATGATCCCATCGTAAAGTGTTTTGGTTGTCAATTTCAACAAATCAGTCTTCCTGCCCAACGAGTTTGCGCATACTGTTCAAGGGAGACAATAAGAAATTTCTACAGGAAACGATGAACCGAACCGTTAGAAGTTCGAACCACGAAACTTGTTACATTTTTTCCCTCTCTCCCGTTTATGAATACAACTTGCAATAACACCATCGATGGATTTATCTATTTATCGCCTATTTATCACCATCGATATGGATATTTATCAATATCACATTATTATTATTCATTGTCACTCACACTCTCCCCAATTCCCCCTTCTCTCTCCCTCTCTCAAAATAAATGATACTTTTATCCACTAAATTATTTCTCCTTTTCTGTGCATGCTTGATATTATCATTGTTAGGCACGTTCTGAAAGGTGATGTATCTCTGATCAAGTTGTTGTCTTGACTGTGACATCATAAAATTATGTCACTATGACTGACATTCATATATTAACAGAAAGACCCACTATAACACAAATAGGAACAGTAGCCAGTCTAGCTGTGGTGTAATATGAAACCACACTTTGCAAGTCTGGGACTAATTTTAACCTTCTTGCAGCCAATTGTCTGCCTCAACTAGTAACCGTCCACTAAGTACATTTTTACATGGTGTGTGCAAATTGTTCACCTATCAGGAAACTGGTCCCCAGTGACATCACACCATTATCACTTCCATTTGGCAAAGAATTTTCAACCTCAAGGACGGCACGCTTTTGTTTTACATTTTTCCTCAAATCTGCATCTATATTGGGAGCTCATACAACTCTGCAAGATGTTAGCATCGCTCGCTAAAATACAATAATATAGAGATATTTCCCAATTTTATTGAAAAGACATACACTTATAAAAAAGATGATGTGATGGTTTGCTGGCATGATAAAAATGTATGACATATGGATTTCACATTTCAAACGCACTAGATTTGTAGAAAACATACAATCTAAGATTCAAAACTGACTTGAACAATAACACAACCAACACAATAAACCTACATGATGGATGACTAGTGCAAGCAGTAGAGACCAAATATTCGAGCACATTCAATTCTGTAGCTTAGTAGTTCACGATTGTAAACAGTACAACTATTCTGAACTAAACAAGTCATTAAATAGACATGACCGATGCACCAAAAATATATGGTGCTCAAATGGTAAAATGTAATAGCAAATTCCTTAGATTGCTTATAGCAATATGACGATGTAAATAGACAAGTGTTGCAGAAATAACACTAATTATATAGCCAAAAGTTAGCTTCTAGAGGACACATATAAGTATACTCCACATGGAGTTGAGAAGAAAAGTGAGTACATGCGCTTTCGAGAGTGGATATAGAGCACAAGTGAAGTGTTTACACATGTATTACTGAATTATTATATTACATGTACTATTAAAATTTTATCAACATGCAAAAATAATTCAAAATGTATAGATATTGAACAAGTAGTTGGTAGTTCTCCATAAATACATGCTGTAGATTTAAGAAAACAGCATTGCAATATGAAGATCAAATTAAATTCTGGTTTCATGTATGCTGGTTTCCTAACACTTAGTTGGGTATTTGAGCACACCAGGGTTAAGGAGATAGCCATAAAAAAAATAAACAAAAAAATAAACAAAACAAAAAAACACCACACAACACAACACAATCATGTACCAGTCACAAATAACAAACATAAGCATCATACATTCACAATCATTTTCCATTTCATACTAAAATTCTTCATAAAATGTCACAGCAAGGAAACATTATTGATATTATTAGTAGTTCAGGCAAACTATCGAATGCTTGGTGGTTTTGAGATCTATGTTTGTTATTAATATGCTATTCAATAAGCTTATGAAAAATAGATCATACTAGTCGAACAACTGTGTAAAGTCACAAATCTGGGCTAATGCTCAAACAACCTATGAGACAGTTCAAAGATCACAATGTCTCAAGAATCTTGGTGAACATGGTGGAATCACTTTGGAAATAACAAGGTTGAAATATTTGCCATAATTATTCAAAACAAAAAGATAAAGCCAAAGTAAATATACAGCACAAAATGTGTCTGAATGTGTTTCACACGCACATGTTGGAATGTACATGTGCACAATACGTTGTACTCAACAATACTTCTGGATAAATGCATATAATTAAACAATATATTCTCTACTTACGGTATGACTTTTGGTTTTATTATGTATATCATGGCACAAAAACGTCTTGTTTTTAATGCTTTAACGAATGGTATCGGAACTATCGGTATATTCACTTTTCGCAACATGCAACAAAACCAATTTTCAATAGTGCGCGACTTAGTGCTGAACGTTGCAGTTAGAATCTTACACCAATATGTGATGATCCAATTTTCAATAAACAATTTCAGATACATGCACGGTTTCCTCTTAAAAATATACCATGAAAGAATAGTATCAATCTGGGGCTATCATCAGATTGACATCGACTACCAATGCCTAATATGAACACTACTATGGAGTATTTGGAGGCATGGCAACAGACAATGGTAATTTCAGCAGAAAACTAGCCCAGAGTTGAGCTGCAAGCCCCTAGCCAAGTCCAGGGCAAATAAATCGACCCCCATGACAAATAAATCGATGGATTTACACAGATATTTGCCATTTCTGTGTATTTGATGTGTATAATGATGAAGTGATTTTTTGGGAGCCTGATGGTAGTGATGGGGAAAGCAATGTTGAAAATGGTGATACCAGTCAAACAACTATCGTAACTGGAATAATATTATACATGTACCACATTTTACTATGAATTTAGTGACAGAAAAGAAAGGGATTTTTTTGGTATAGAAGCAAGATCAGATAGATACAAATAAATCAGGGGCTTCTCCACAAAACAATCATACTGCAGATTGTACAGACATTGAACCTTACTTTAAAACTTTAATTTAATTTTCTTTTTAAATTGTCATGGTTTACGACATCATCTTTAATTCTTAGTCCATTTCTCTTGTGGTATAAGTACATGTGTTACTATTTAAGTAGACAAAATGCCAAAATATTATGTCAGAACGTCGCGCTTCGAGTGCATGTTAGAGCATAGATTTGTGGCAAAATAAATGGACACATTGTTATTATTATGGTATTATAACACTCGGCAATATGTCTTCCACACACCTTCAATCATCACACCCAAATTGCATGCATTTGTGAATACTGTGTATTAACACTACACCATATTACATAATTAAATTCTTAACCTTCTGCATGGTGCAGACAACTGGAGGTGTCCCCGAAAGCAGATTGTAATGAATCAAGTAGGTAACAGGTAAATTGAAGATATTATGTATACAGTATGAATGCATATCGGATCTGTAGAAGCTAGACATCGATTGTCACAAGAACCACGTCTATGAAACAGGAATTAACCGATCGTGTATAACTCACGGAATAGTATTACACAATGCTCAAAAAAATAACAACTTTGAATTTCGATTTAGAGCTGCTTTCAGGATTATTTCACGGCTTATCAGTTTAGGGCAATGGCGACAGAGAATAATAGTATCATCATGTTACTCATGACGGTATTAACCATACAAGCTAAAGACAAAAGTCCAGAGTGAACACAGAAAATAATACTTGAGTTGAGCATTGCAAAAAATAATACTGGAAAATAAAACCATAGCATAGGACAAGAGTATTTTGGCAAGGACATAATACAAAGATGAGATCCTAATGAGGTATTGAATGTGTGTCAAACAGCGAGAAAATACATGTCATGATAGTCAGACATACTTTGTTGATCACATACATACATTTGGTATTCCCAGACATTTTAAAAAATGGTGGAAGATATCTTATAATCTACTTGTGAATAAAACTCAGATCCAAGGTTCTTCAATAAACATTATCCTACCTTTCATGAAAGTTCCTTCTATTTTTAGAGATAGTACAAATTTCCATATATCCCGCCTGGGAGGTGTACAAATAATTTACTTACCGCATTGAAACAGATCGCCCTTATACACTAAGATAACAAAATGTAGTGTTCAGAGTTTTTATAATTTTTTTGCATGAAAACATTGTCTGCGCTAGATCATGCTGTCAGCTGATAGTATTTACTTCGACGTATCAAATTTACATGATGTTCGTAACATGATGGTAGGATAAATTCGAACTTATATTATCAAGACCAATTACCGGTAAGATTCAACAAATTAATCCTTATTGCCAAACAAAAATTGTTAATGTCTACTTTGTAGAATGGTGAATTTGGTGATACTGCTAAATAGACAACTGATTTTAGCGATACTTTGAATATGGAGCGAGTTATTATTCCACGTGGCAGTGGGAATCTCCACCCATGCGCAACAAATATGGAACAGTTTCGACATTAATCATTCTTTACTATTATGTTGTGAGGCCGAATTGGTCCAAGTGTTCTACACATAAATACATTCTTGATCCCGGCAGTGGATTGCGAGTACAGTGGATTAAAAGGCAGGATCAAGACCCCTACAAATTCTGAAGGGAACATTTTTAACAAGTCAATAAAAGTAAAGCCTTGTTAAAAAACTTCACCAATCTAAACTGAGTTAGTTGACCATCAAGAATTCAAATTTGGGTATTGTTGTTCAATCACTGAATAATTGCACCTCCTTATTAATAGATTACAATTCTAACAAGCATGATTGGTACAGTTATAAGTGGTCATGCTAGTAATTAAACCCTAATAATAATATTACCCATGGTGCCAGAAGTTTGTAGTCTGGAAACATTTAACACTCCCTTAAATTTAATCTACAGATTCACTTAATATGCAAATATAATTAATTTTCGTTTCCAGCTGCAAAATGCAGATTCTTTTGTTCATATTTCATAAATATCAACCCAGTCGACTCTATATCTGTGTCCCAATAATCTACAGATTCGCTTAATATGCAAATATAACTCATTTTCGTTTCCAGCTGCAAAATGCAGATTCTTTTGTTCATATTTCATAAATATCAACCCAGTTGATTAAAAATGTGTGTCCCAAACATAAAACTAGTTAAATTTTATTTAACTTACAGAAACAAGATTAATTCAGTGTTTGAATTTAAATTACAGATTTAACCACCATTAATAATGGGCCTATAGAATATGACCCCCTTGTTATTTTGTTATTTTCTAACAGAGTAATCTATATATCTTCTATTGCTCCTTCTTTTCCTCGGCGGGTGCTACAGTCGGGGGTGTGGCTTGTGGATCTGGGCGTGGTTTCTTCGAGAACACTGGTTTGGGTTCGGCAGTGAGCGACTGTAGAAGGATGATGAGACGACAGGTCAGCAGCAGGGCAAACACAATGGCAGGACTCATCTTCTCCAGGCCTTCGTCCAGGGCGAAGTGAGCATAGATGTCATTCACCGTAATCGTCAACAACACAATATTACTGACTTCCTTCAGAGCACCTGAAAGAGAAAAAAACAGGATACAAAAGTTAGGAATACTTCACCCATATCTGCATATAGGATGAAGTTAAAAATAAGTGAATTAGTAAATATTTGTTATAATATTATGTCAGTTTAATTTGGTTGACCATAAAGCAGTTATATGTTACCTGGTTACAGGCAGTGTTAGAAAAATATGTTGGTTCCAGACTGACAGGGAGTTTTTTTGTTATTGTTGGTAAATGTTGCAACCAGAATATTGTTATTAATACATTTGTATCTGTATTACAGGAGCTTTGGTAATGTACCAGGAGATTACAAAGCTCAAGTTCATCTGAGGCTATTTTCAAAGAAAGATTTTATTGTTCCCATCAGTGTTTGAAATTACCGCTGGTCCAGAGGCCCCAGGCCAGTGAGTTTCATTTCGGGCCAGCAGTTTTGTAAACTTGAGGGTCTGTCGGGCCAGCAAAATTTAAAGTGATAATGACATTCGGTTGGCCGCTAGGCCAGCTGATTTTGAACAGGGCCAGTAGAAATTAAAAGTTATTGGCCCGATTGGCCAGTGGCCATAACACTAAAGTTTCTAACACTGAATAATACTGAAAATAAAAGCTTTGGAATCTTATAATTGACATGCCATCTAACACTGGCAACATCCTAATACATAAATATAAATACTCTGAGAAAGCGAGGGAGTGCGTGAGTTGTTGATTGACATCGCAGCGTGAATCTTACACTCCTATTATCCATTATTCTGAAAAAGAGATGATGGAGCAACGTACAGATTTCTTGGTGGCGGAGTACTGGTCGTGCTTCACGTTGGCTTCACCGATCTCTTCCACGGAGCTGGGCCGCTTGGAGAGCGTCTCCATCGCCGTGTTCAGGAATGTGTCGATCTCGGCCACCTCCGACGCGATGGACTTCCTCAGGGAGTTGAGGAGGGCGTCGAACAGGCGCTGGATGTGGTCGTCGATGACGGCCTTCACTGGAGTTGTGTTCACGGTGATGCAGTCCACCTTGATCTGACTGCAGGGAGAGGTGAGACGAGTTTGTTACTAACATGGTGATCAGGGAATATTACTAGGAAATCTAATCTGATTTGAAGACATGGGTATGGCTACCTATTAGGATATTATTTTTTAATTTTTTAAAGTAATACAAAAAGAAAATAATTAAAAAAACGTAGCCTTATGATACAGTGTCCCCTCGATATAACACTGTATGTTATGGACCCCAAATTCAGCATTATATCGAGGGGACAGTAATACATTTCTTATTTTTTATTAATTGGAAAATTTATTTAAAATTACAACAGTTAACGTTATTTACCTTGGAAGCTTCTCAGCATCTCTGCCTCGCAGTTTAAGCGCCTTAAAGTTGCGCTCCCAGTCCGAGATTTCCACGAGGTTGTCCTGGACGAACTGTTCGAGATCCAACGAACCAAGGACCACCCATTCCTGCAACACACAGACAGTACCCCACGGTCACTGTAGCCGACTCGATACCCTCATACCTTTCCCTGTCACATAAACTAACCACAAGTGTCTAATAAAGTGAAAGCATAGTTAATATTTTCCCCAGTGTTGTTCTTATGGTAGAGGAAAGCCCAGAGAGCAATGGTGTGTTGTTGAGATACCAAGGGGGATAACTCTCAGGTAGGCAGGCAAACAGGCCATTGTATATCTATCGCTACATATAGAACATTTATCCACTGAATAACGACACTCAACCCTGATTTGAACACAGACTGATTGAATGCTTTACGTCTCAGTGGGTATAGTTCACCTATTGGAGACAATTATAACTGGTTGAACTGGGATGAAGACTAAAAGTGACATCAACAAATCATCATATAGATATATGAATGACAGATGTAATTGAACAGCCTCAACATGGCATGGTAAAGTATTTAGGCGCAGAGAGATACAAATAAGCTTGTAGCTCGATTTCCAATCCACATCCATTTCACAATACAATAATTAAACATCAAGTTTTATTATTTTTATTATTATTATTTATTATTTTTATTATTATTATTTTTTGTAATGAGGTTTAGAGTAGTTTTCTAGAATCTTTCACTAACATCACGACTTGTCAGTTTAGGGCAGGAGGAAACCCACAACATCTGTAGCACTGAGTGTTGCAGTAAATCTGCGAGCACCGGCTGATTTATTGATTACCTTGAACTGGTCCATGACAGAGTACAGTCGATGCAGGAGTACGCTCCCCTTCCTGTAGCACGTGACAAAGCCCTCGGCGTTGCGGTCGATCATAGCGGGGAAGATGAGACCCTCCACGGCCTCGCCGACACCCTTGAAGTGGTTGGGGGTGCTGATGAACTTCTTCAGCTCGCGGAAATACTTGGCCTTGACCTCCTCAAATGGCGGACGGAACTGAAGTCGTTGTTGTCTACGGAAATCAAGATAGGAACCCGAGATTACGAAATGTTTTTGAGTATGATTTCATGCTCAACTCAAAGTTTTGTTCACGAATCCCCATATATAACTTGAGATTGAACATGAAATCTGACTAAAAAATTTCTAGTAATCTTAGAGTCTTGTTTCTTGTTCCATTTCCACAGAATGATTATAACACTATTCAGGGTTTAACTGTGGTAAATATGGCTGTTATCAGCTGGTCATTTAGAATATTTCTTCTAATCTATGCTGTGATGTAATGACTTTAGAAATACGATAACAGATGAATCTCAAGTTGTCAATAATTTTCTTAATAAAGTGCATCCAGGAGGACGCGTAGGAGAATATTTGTGCGTCCAAACTTGCATTTTGTTTGCGTATCTGACGCAGGATTGCGCATTAGGTAAAACCCTGCACTATTAATCATAATTCCTATTCACTAACAAAGAGTTAAGACACTTGTAGTGCTACGAGGGTTCTGTGGAATGGGAGACTGATCTACAGTAATAACACTAGTGAAACGGGACGTCAGGCCCATGGTTATAGAACTTCAGGGTACGATTTTATGCTGGTAATCTAGTGGTAATGGCGTTTAACATTGGTGCAGGAATCTTCCACCCATTTGCGACGACACGTGTACCCTGGGTCACCAGGGATTCTGCCACCCACCTGTACGTGAGCTCCACCTTGATTTCTGGCAGGTTTTCGTTGAGCGCCTCCAGCCCCATCTGATACTGGTGCTCCAGAGCCTTGTACAGCTGCCGGTCCCAGTGTCCCTTCCATGGCTTCATATTGTCACTGGAGAAACCCTGGGGTACGAACACAGACTAGCATATAGCAGAGAAACCCTGGGGTACGAACACAGACTAGCATATAGCAGAGAAACCCTGGGGTACGAACACAGACTAGCATATAGC
>JAUTBQ010193508.1:0-10172 GCA_032361185.1 Lepetodrilus ovalis | reverse complement strand
CTATGCAAATTGAAAAATGTTATCACCTGGGGAATAACATTGTTCTCCACCTGATGTTATCTCCAGTGTGAGCTAGTGTTGGGTGATAAATGTGATTTCTCTTGTTTTGTATTTGACCAACACATTTGGTCATCGCCTATGGGTGGAATATTCCCGCTGCGATGTAAAGTAATAATTCAATCAATCAATCATCATTTGAATTTTGCTTGAAAAAATTGGGTCTTTGCTGATGTTCCTAGTTGGAATCCCGTTATGAGATGTGGCAATTCTATTGCAGATGAAGAGGAGTCTTCCATTCCTGGCAAAGGTTCCAAGCGACCTTCATGGACGTTGTTCGGCAAGGTCAACCAGAACATGGAGACCATCTTGTTTCGAGAGAAATTTGCTGATTGGCCAGATTCTTCCAGGCTGATTGGGGTCAAGGATGCAGGTTCACCAACTCAAAAGGTAACGACACCATTCAATCTTGGGGATGGGGCCAATCCATAGAGATACAATTGATTGTAAATGTATTGTAAGATGAGGATGGTGTAAACTGCTCCCATCAGTACGTTTACAATGGATTGTAAAGTTAACATATCTCTCCGGGAGTGTATTAAAGAAGCATGCCCACTATAACTGATATGATGTAAACAGGCACATCTTGAGGGGTTAGAGCCAGAAAACCTATACCAAAAATCTGAGTAAATCGCAATTAAAATGCAGGAAAGCAACTAAAAATAGAACTGTCTTTTGCTCAATATCCATTTGATTGGTGATTGACATAATATTTTATTTGTTAAAGGTTTATGTTTTGATGATGCTAATATGTGATAAACTCATTTTCACAAATTTGAGAGATAAGGTGTTCTGGATCTAACCCCTTGATCTATATATGGAGAAACTTCTGTTGTAAATATTCAAATTCAGGAAATTCAGATTTTTTTATATCTCATTACCACACTTTCTGTCCTGAGTAAGACGCCAAGAATTTGTCATATTACTACCATGGGCCACTGGATATACCCACATCTATTTTTACTGATGAACAATGCCATGTGACTGCTTCAGACTGAGATAGCCGAGCTGCAGCCATACGACGCCAAGCTGATGATGCCGATCAACAAGAGTCCCGTCACTTTGCTCCTGGAGGGCTCCAACGTAGGACGCGGGACCGAATGGTGAGGACGCCCAACAATAATCATGGAGGAAAATCCTCAACTGATTTTTAGTCTCCAAGATTGATCTCATAAATCTGGCCATGTCCTGCAGATCCAGTTTCAGCAAAAAACACAATTTCCCATTCTGATCCCTGAATAATGTTCCATACTAATATAAACATTTGTCGTGGACGTTCCTCTTAACATATGGGTGAAAGATTCCCGCTGTGACGTAAAACAATATCTTAAATACTGACATTCCTAACCAGCAATTGCGATAAGCCGAAACTGATAGATGTGAAACCACCGACGCACTGCTTGCAGGTACGAGGACATGGAAGGCTTCATCCGTAAGCAGGACATCCGGACGCTGGGGGTGAGTGTGTGGCACGTGATGGAGTACGACCACTTCAAGATGCCACGCGACAGCTACGGCCAGTTCCACGAGGGCGACACGTACGTGGTGCGGTGGCAGTACATGATCACCAACGCAGGTCAGTATCTTGACCGTCGTCCTCGACAACCAAGTCACTGGCCACTCACCTGGTCTCATATCTGGCCAATTTACCCTTATTAGAAATAGCATGTACTGTGATGTCTGTCTGTTGTGTCTTGCCCTGCCTATCTGGCCTATTACTCGTATTAAATAGTCAGGTAGGTAATACAACAAACCGCTGTTCGGTACCTGTACTCAAAAACTAGTGAACACGGGTCACTCAAATTTGTAATATTATGAATAACTAGGCCAAGATACTCTACCATCAATGACCAACCGATCGGCCGATTGTTTCATCACAGTTCCTTTGCCGTCAACCAGCTTGATGCTGATATGACAGTCAGAGCTTTTGACCTAATAAATAACATACTTTATTACATAAATGCAGTGAAATACCACGTTTTAGGAGTGGAAATAACAGGTGTTATTTTTCACATGTAACTGCGCCACTCGTGTAAATATCGACTCTCCCACTCACCTCGATGAGATAAACATGGTATTCAAGAAAAATCCTTGAATATCCTCTATGTAATATCTATCTGTTGTATGTTGACCTATCTCATTAATGTAACAACAAATTGTCTAGTGTCGGATCTCTGTCTCCTAGTATTCCTGGTTCACATTGAGCTTGTTCTGATGGTAATTTTCTGCAGATCCACGGAAATCGGCTGATTTATTTGTCCTCAGGTCAATTTATTTGCCCTGAATGTGGCTGGGTGTCATTTCTCGAAGTTCTCGTATCTACTACAAGACCATAAGCTCTCTCATAGCAATCTCTAATACATGGTGCTCATGCACTTATCAGAGCGCTATGGTCTCGTAGCTTTGAGAAACGATACCCTGGGCGCATCACAGACCACAGACTTGTTTTGGCGTGCCTGTGTAATGATGTCCAGGCTGTCCTATCTCCGTCTCTGGTTCCTACTGACAGTTCTGGTCTCCCTGTACAGGTATGAAGACGCTGAAGGGCCACGCCGCCGCCCACTCGCTGACCGGACGCGAGAGGTGTGCGTACTTCTTCTGGCAGGGCAAAGGCTCCACCATCAACGAGCAGGGGGCGTCGGCTCTCATGACCGTGGAGTTGGACGAAGAGAGGGGACCGCAGGTAAATACATCCTCTAGCAGATCTGGCCTTGTTGACGTATAGACGTTACGACTCTTGTAGCGCTATGATTGTTATGTGGAATGTGACCCTGGCCCCGATATTGTGAAACCTTTTTTAGTACTATGTAATGCGCAACTCGAGATTTTGTTAATTAATTCCCAATTTGAGTTTGAGCATGAAATCACACTCAATGTTTCGTAATTTCTGGACCTGTGCTCATCTTATAGTCATAATTAAGATATGAAATAGTAGATTATGTAATGTTTCTAATTTAATATTAACTTTAGAGTAGTCAAATGTCCTATTATAATATGAACAATATTTTATAACTATAATAGTAATATCCTGCTCCGACTTGTTTGATATCCTTTATGTTGGAAGCAACCAGTTATACCTAAGCATAGTACAGGCAGTTATATAATTGATCCTGCTGAAATATGGTTAATGCAATAAAATATTCTTATTAGTGTAAGAATCTTGAAATTGGACATTATTATGTATGAATCCCAAATAAAAGAAAACGGTCTTCTTTTTACCACAATTAGCTTAGTGGAGGATATCATGATCGTCTCTCTGTGTTCCAGATTCGTGTGATACAAGGAAAGGAGCGTCCGTGTTTTCTCAACCTGTTCGACGGCCGGATGATGGTGCACATTGGGAAGCGTGAAGAGGCCAGCACCAACACGCCTGGGTCGTGGCGCTTCTACTGTGTGCGCGGCGAGTACGCCAACGAGCTATGTCTGGTGGAGATCCCGTTGTGTACGGACAATCTCCGCAGTCGGTCGTCCTTCGTCCTGCTCAATGTCAAGACAGGGTTCGTGTACATATGGCACGGTGCAAAGTCGCCCAAACACACGCGGAAACTTGCATGCCAGGCTGTGGACAAGCTCAAAGAGAAGTGAGTCGCAGATTCTTTCTGGAACATCAACATGAAAGTCATTTATGGTGTTAAATTGTGTTCCATAGTCCATCATTAAATCTTTTTCCATTTATTTTACATACTGGATACAAACATTCAACTTCAATATAGGTTTCTGCAGACAAAACCATTGTGTACTTTAATAACATGAAGACAAAGAATTATCTCCCCTTAACCACACTTTTTATTTTCTATCTTCACCCCCACCCACCCACACAACGACCACAAATTTCTTAATAAATATATGTATTTCTGCATTGTACAATATTCAGACCGAGAGTTATCTGCCCTTAACAAACAATTATTACCCCTACTACGAATATTTGAGAATACATGTATTTCTAACAGGTAAAATGCTTGCAAGTGGATGTCTCTAAATGTGGTGCTCTACCATTGTCATGGAACAAGTAAGTAACCCTGATAAATAATACAATTCCAACGTACTTCTAGGTGTCCAGTGGAGGTGGGGTTAGACGAGCGAGCCAGTTTCTCGGTCACAGAGATGGAAGAGGGGTCAGAGAAAAAGGAATTCTGGGGCCCTCTCGGGGGTCGATCACGTGACACGTACATCTCACGAGTCACAGGTACTACAATCATAGCACTCTAGGAACGATCTGTTTTTAGAATACACACTGGAAAACTTCATCACTGAATCTATCATTTCTGTAGTATTGAAGTATGGTTAATCATTGAATAATTTTTTTTTATTTTTTTATTTATTATTTTTTTTTATTCAGCTCAGTAGATTTGTATACATTATGTAAGGTTATTTTCTAATAATTAAGTATTCATGATTACATGTATTCCATACCAATGTTATGCATTGTATATGGACATATTACAGAATGAATTATCATTGAATTATTTATGTGTGCGTAAGAATATTTTTATTCCACACTGGAAACTTCAAGACTGAACCTTGTCAGTTTTGTAGTGTTGTAATATTGTTTATCATTGAATTATTTATACGTGCGTAAGAATGTTAATAATTAATTAATTTGTTTGTGCCTGTTTCCTCAGATCCCAGGAGTTACGACTACACGGCGCGGCTGTTCTACATGTGCAGCGTGTCCGGAGTGTTCAAGGTGTCCGAGATCCTGTACGAAGCCCGCTCCAACGATCTCATCTCTCCATTCCCCTTCCTTCAGGGCGATCTCTACAACTCCCACGCTCAGCCAGGTACGGGTGTGAATGTTTGGCTGTCAGATTTCGTGGACACGTGTCATTGTGTATGGGTGGAATATTCCTATTGTGACGTAGAACAATAAATCACTAGACTCGTGTATTCATACATGACTTTTAGTATTATCCAACCAATTCGATGGTTTGAAGACATTGCATTGACATGTATCGTATCAGTTTTAATCAGCTACACAGACTCTCAACACCATGCTCACATTGTCATTATACTACAGTGTCCCCTCGATATAACGCTGAAGTTGGTGTCCATGACATACTCCCCCCCCCCCCCCATGTATCATGTAGAGGTCAGCATCATTTTGCAGTTCAGTAGCTAGCGTGACCTTGACCTTTCTCCAGCTCATGTGACCTTGACCTTGTTCTGCAGCTCTGCTCCTGCTGGACAACGACCACGAGGTGTTCCTGTGGCAGGGCTGGTGGCCGGTGGGCGACGAGGAACAGGAGAACGTGGCCACGGGGTCAGCGAGGGCCAGATTCGACACGGACCGACGCTGTGCCATGCAGACTGTCATCCAGTACTGTCAAGGTGAGGCCAGAACACCTTCTATGTGTCTTATAACATTTCTATGTAGTCGATGGACTGGACTGTACTAGAGGGTGATCTAAGGGCAGAGTTCTAGACATTAACCTTTAATGTGTTTACTCATATATTTCTCTCATCAATGCGCTGTCAGTAAGCATGTGAGCTAAAGATTTGAACATCAGGCCCCAAGATTACGTAATATTTCTGAGTACGATATCTTTCTCAAGTTTTGCTGACAAATCCCCATATAAAATTTGAGCTTGAGCATGAAATCGTACTCAAATGTTTTCGTAATCTCGAGGCCAGGCCCGGCGTACCAGTAATCCTGGAGTAAATCGAGTTCTGTGGTAAACCCTGTACAGTACTCAGTACAGGACAATACTTTTGAGAAATTCCATCTCTTACTATTGATCTAACCTTACTTTTAACGTTATACAATTTTTACAATCTTTTTTAATGATATGAAAGAACAATTTTAAGAATATACTATCTGTCAATGTAGGATTTATCTTAATGTTGTGTGTACAGCTAGTTATGGGAGCTATATTTAGTAAGTTTGTACAAATGTCTGACACATTCCTGTGTTTGTGTGTGACAGAGAAGAACAGCAGTAAGCCGCCTCCAGCCTATCTGGTGTCCGCCGGTGTAGAGCCGCAGTCCTTCACGAACCTGTTCCCTTACTGGACTGTAGACGAGGCTGTCCGGGAAATCGTTAAGGCTGTACGTACTGTCCGTGTCTCCTTGTGTGTGTCCGTAACGTTGTGATCTTTGAAGCAAATGCAGGTCTCTTGTCGTAGGTCAATGCTGTTAAAAGTGAAGGAATCTTGAAAGTAGCTCCAAGATCCGGTTAAAAAGTAAAATCGATGTAATTAATTTTGATCATCATTTGAGTAATTCCAGAATTGTCATAATGAATAAGTAATATTGATTATTATCAAGTTTTCTCCAAGATTTGATTCAGAATGACTGCTTTGAACACACACAAAAAATGGTAATCTCGTTGTACATTTTGTGAAAGTTTACGTGTTAGAGAGTTGTACGCTTTGTTTGCTTTTCCTGCTGAGATTTTTTTGATCAGTATACAGGCACTGCAATTTTCCGTGGAAATATGTGAATTGTTTTGTCCATGGGTCGATTCATTTGTCCTGGATGTGGCTTGGGAATACGGCCTCCAGCCTCCAGGCTCGTTTTATGCTGAAGTCACAAGTTGTCTTGCCTGTGTTTAGCATCATGTGAAACTATAGACAGGTGAAATTCAAATAATGATCTCGAGATCATAGATTTACGTTTTTGTTCCGATTCCAGGACGGCAAGGAAGACAACTACTGCGACACGATGAGCGACGTGCTGGCACGCCTGATGAAGACCCAATACACGCTGGACGAGCTGCTAGAGCGCCCCCTACCAGAGGGAGTGGACGCGTCCAAGCTGGAGTGGTACCTGGACGACGACACATTCCAGGTAATCAGCGCGGCTCTAGACTTCCCTTTCACCCGGCGTGAAGTATGATGGTGCTGTGTAGGTGACCGTTCCTTTCACTGCAGTAGTGTTAGGAGCGAGTACTCCCGACACGTTTCGTCATTAGCGAGGTGGTGCAGACTGCACATGGAAAATACAGTGATGTCACACATTTAAGGGCACCTATTCCACCACCTTACTTTCACAATCGTGGGTGAAAGATTCCTGCAGCAACGTTAAACTCCATGATCACTTACTGCTTGCGCGAGATGTGTACGAGCCGTTCCTTTCACAGTATAGTCGTACATGTCCAAGTACTCCACACAGTTGAAAGGAATGCACCCCACCCCCCCTTCCTCCCCTACGTGACTAATTACATTATCCATTAACCAGTATCCAAATTTTCATGAACCGGTACCCTCTGTGGCAAATTCTAGTTGTGATTTTTGAAGAGGTAATCATATGTAGATGTTATCCATATATCGTAGCAATTTCAAATGAGTAGTGTAAACTGCGTAAACAATGCACAATATACTATCAATTGATTTTTATTTGTTGTTGAATATTTAGAAATTATTTTAATAAGTTCTGTTAATTAAACACTAATAATTGTGAAATCTCCCAACCAGCAAAAAAAAGTCATATTAAAAATAAAAGATGACACGAATTGTCAATGTTAAAATTCTTCTGTTGCAGGAAATGTTTGAATTGCCAAAGGACGAGTTCTACAAACTTCCTAACTGGAAACAGAAACAGCTGAAGCAGCCAACCGGCCTCTACTAAAATTAAATGTGACATACTCTCGACATGACATCATTCACTAGAATGGCACTTCGACGTGTCACTCGATAGAATGAAGCTCGGACATGACATCACTCAGAATGACAAACTTGATATGTCGCTGATTAGAATGAAACTCTGACATGTCACTCATTAAAAGGACAAATACTCGGACATTTCACTCATCAGAATGACAACCACTTACGACATGACGTCATCCCAATGCATTGTCATCAACAGCCATGATAATTATATGAACATAACATGTTCACCACATACTCAGTCATCAGTTACCACGCAATTGACAAAGGCAATCAGTTTCACATGACCTGTACATGCACATCAAGATACGTCTTCATAGACACAAAACCACAGGAGTACTCGACATCTTCACCCAACCTATATGTCCACGGCAACATGGTCGACGCCAATCCTTTGTCCGTCACTCGGAAGCAGCAATACGTCGTCACCTTGTCATCCGTAGATCTGCCGACAAGTTTCGAGTCCAGGGATGCCAAACTCGGCCTGATGTACCAGTACTTATTCATCACGTCATCGTCGCCCGTCAACTTTCACGTCATCCTTGTCACAAGGTGCTATGGATACCACACACAATATGATGAACCGACTCCACGTCAAATACAAGCCTTTATCAATCTGTGATCCAGACTCCATACAAAACCGCAGAATTCTGCTTTCAAGTGTTGTTGCCTGCAAGTTCGAGCAACCATGCTAGTTTGTTTCTGCTTTGCGTCACTAACACTACAAGTCTAGCTATGCAACAGAAGCACTGGGATACCATGAACACAACACCAGCACGGGAAGTCATCCATAGTGCGAACGAGCAGCGGATTCCCAGGTGGTACTTTCAGACAACGGAATTCGGGACTACAAGTGTGAAATCGGTTACATTACAAACTCTGTCAGTCTGTTTATTCACGTCAAAAGGACACCAGTTTTTACAGCAAAGCTAGTGATCTCTACAACTGACAACTCGGTAATCTGTGTACAAATTCTCCAGGGATATGAAGCGGCTACAGCCAAGGTGTGAATGTCGTTCCACTAAAAAGTCCCGTCGTGATCCGGACAGACAAAAAGTGATTTAACGAAATTGATAACTTTCTATCAGTTTCTCCATTTTCATGTTATACATGAAGTGCACTGTTGTGTAGCTGTGATGCTATTTTCAGTAAGACTTATTCCCAAAGTGTCTAAATTGGGACACAAACTACTATTTACTACAACAGCAACTGTGATTTCAAATTATAAAAGATCTATCGAAATTATTTACAAAATATTTACTGTATAATATTCAAAAATTCCTCTGTCATTTGTAATGTATATGCATATTATTAGACTATGAAGAACACATGTACAATAGATTAGAGATCTGAAAAACATATTGTTATGCACAACCCAGAATCATTTAATATGGTTTATATGATTTCAGACATATAGTATTAGTTTAATGATATGCTAGACAAACACCGATTTATTTTGTATCATATTTTTTTAACACCATGTAATGTTTAATTTTACTAAAATATAATTTTGTGTTTATTTATCAGGGTAAATTGTAAAATGGAATGAATGATACAAATTTATGCAACAGATTTTTTTTTAATATATATATATATTTGATGCCTGTACATAACTAGCATTTATAGTTTAATACATTACAATATTGAAGGAATGCATAATTTATGTAATAAATGTGTATTTTCAATGTTTGTATTGTCAACAGATTTGTGCCTCTTGCTAATTGTACATGGCCTTAGACAGCTTACTGTTGATACCCAAGTGAACGTTGTTGTTCTGTGTTTGTATCAAGTCAGGGAGCAGTCTAACCAATCGGTGAACTCCACTCCAGCATTGCCTTCTGTGATTGACAGGTGTACATTACGTTGTCAATATCATAATCTCTATCAACACTGCTGAAATGTGCGGTTTAATGCAGCAGCAACTGTGTACATAGTCCATCAACATCAACATTAAACTCATCCTGAATATCACTCTGTGTTGGTCTTCATTGCCTTCCGAGGACCGATGTCTGCAGATGTTTATTTCTTGGAGAATGACGGCTCTGATTGTAGGAAACATTTTCAGTAAGATTGCACAAACACCTCGAAAAAAAGTTTTGTTTACGAATCTCCAAATAAATATTTAGCTAGAGCATGAAATCGGACTCGAAATATTTTCATAACCTTGGGGACCTGGGTATCCTTTCACGAAGCTCTACTAAGAGATATTATTCAATATACGTGGTGGATATCTACTGTGTAATAACGATATGATAATCAACTGTTGATTTTTGTGTTTCTCGAACCTGATTGGTCAGTACGTTAGTACCGGATCTAATTTCACCCTGGTTGCCACGGTTAAGACTACTAGTCTACTAATTACAACAAGAAGTGAACAATCTTGATGCATAGGCGGATGAATACACAACAGCTGGTTATATGTCGACGTTTGTCAGCGGGTTTCCATGGTTTATTTACATAAAATGATTATATTGAATAATTAGAATAACCCACTCGATACGAGTGATTACG
>JAUTBQ010193497.1:0-10175 GCA_032361185.1 Lepetodrilus ovalis | reverse complement strand
CGCCCGCTCTCTCTCTCTCTCTCTCTCTCTCTCTCTCTCTCTCTCTCTCTCTCTCTCTCTCTCTCTCTCCCTCCCACGCTCACTAATGGTGGCTGCAGTGAAGGAAGATCGGCGTGCGCATGTCATAACAATACAACAAAGCACCACGTATTTCTCAATACAATTCTTCTTGCTATTAGAGGTGATTCGGCCATCAGCATTCCAATAGCCTTCTCTTTCTTTTTCTATTTGTTAATCTTGATTTTCTTTTGCAGTAGGCTACGCTTTGTAGATAGCTGACACAATGAGGTCAAATTACCTTTTATTCAATTATCTTCACGCACTGTATCTTCATAATTAGGGAACAGTTACTTTAGACATGAAAATTTCGATGCTCCAGCTGGTTTAATTGGAAACCTACATCTCCGTAACTTTGCGTAATTTGGTTCTACCGGTGATTTCCATGGAAAAGACAAACTTGACCTTGCATTAATTTTCAGTTCAACAGTTGGACGTTATGTTTCAATATGCACATGTACAGGCCCTAATTAGCTGCAAGCCTGACATTAAAATTTGATTGTGTTTCTGTAGTAGAGGAACACTCATGCCCGCAGTTCCATACGCTGCATCGTGATCTGAAGCCGCCGACTGATGCAATTTGTAACATCCATGTAGTCTCACCCATATAGCCGTGCTATTTTTGTTACTTTAATTATGATTGTATTTTTGTCGGTTGTTAGTATTGGGTTGTTAGTATTGGTTGTTAGTATTGGGTTGTTCGTATTGGGTTGTCGTACACTGCAATTGCAGGTGAGCACAAGCTCGTTGTTATATCCTTGAACTCTCCAGGTCATCGTAACGCATATAGTTGTTAAATACTTTATGGAATATCCTTTCTTATAGGATTTTTACAAGTGCCAGAGGCTAGACATTGTCGACTATGTCAGGGTTTAAATTACATACGATAGCAGCACAACATGCCACAGCCATAGCACCGCCGCTTTTTTCTACATTACAAACCAGATTGAACAATAAGCAGTAAGCAAGAAAAGCACAATTATTGCAGATGGAAAGTTATCCTTAAATGTCCAACGGTATTAGGAAGCAACTTTACTTTAGTACTATACCCACACACATTCCCCAGCAATGCTTACAGTTCTTGAAGAAGATCGGATCAGGTTTACTTTCAGATGTAGACGTCAATTACACCAGCCGAAGGTAATGCAACTCTATATGTTCATTATAAGAAGTAGCACCTCATGTCGAAACCAGTAGACTCTAACACGAAATATAAATACACAAAATAAAAAACAACAAAAGAACATAATATCTTTTTATTTTATTTTTAAAAGATAAGAAGTATAACTATTATGTAGGCCTACACATAGCAATCCAAAATGGTACAATTCTGAAGCTGTACCAAGACACTTCCTGGATGTCCAGGATGGTCCAATTGTTTGGAATCGTATTACCGTGGGGAACTATTCCTCTGGCACTAGGTACGCTCAATAAGAGAAGAAGCATGACCTCTGTATAATGGTCATCAAATACCAATTCATATTTATTTCTACATATTCTGGCTGATTTTCTTTTCCCTTATCTGCATTGCAGTTATCATGGCCTGCTATATTCTGCGACAGTCAGAACTAACTGTTCCCCTTCGTCACACTCTTTCCTGGTAATGCAGATTATCAGGTGTACAAACATAATATATAATATGCAGTAGTAGTAGTAGTAGTAGTAGTAGTAGTAGCAGCAGTAGCAGCAGCAACATAATACATGTATGAGACAAATGTACAAAAGAATAATACGATAAATCGAGCAACACTACTATATACCAATTGAACACATTCTTCTCTCAAGTGAACAATACTCTAGAGTGACGTCCCTTATATCCTCTACAACTGGTAGAATATCATCACGTCCTAATAATAATATCATGCCCTCAGAGGAAGTAATCCTCTTCATTATCTCTACGCCAATATCAAATAGTAAATATGCTTGCCGTAATCTAACTAAGTAAAGGTATGCTGTTTGATGACAGGTTTAAGCCAATGTTTTCATGGGTAAGCAGGCCTGAACTTCTAATGACACCAGTCGGACATCGGGTCTGTTTCTCTGATGGAGGTCCCACTCCACACTTGCCAGCAAGGAATCAATGCATCAGGTGATGGCCTATCATCAGGACTGTCTCATCATATATTGACCATTGACATCCTTGATCAACACGTGCCGCACTTAATTTGACAGGAAGACGCCTTGATAAAGGCAAGCTTATAGATATGGATCTTGTTAATCTGAATTGACATGCATGTGCTTGGAGACTTCAAGTAATTGTGATGTTGTAATTCCTCGATACCATCAGGATGTTTGAAGCTTCACGTTGTCGACATATTCATCAAGAAGCGTTGGACCAGTGCGTGCATGTACAGATTTATTCACAGTTACAAATAGCCGTAAATGGATACATGCATTTCAATTGCCAGATTAATGGTCGTACATACAGTTCTGTAAAGCAGGTCTGCTCTAGTAACATTATCCATTCCTATAAGCACTACGTAATTACCAAGTCTCAAAATTGTCTTTGCCCACACGTGCTTTCCTACATTAAGTGTAGTTTGAAAAATAATATGTACTTTGGTTGTCTTTCAGATAGTTAAAAGCAATAATTTGTATGCGACGTAACTTTACTGTTCTGCAAAGCTTACGGTCAAACATTGTTACAGCTGTTCAAACTCTATGACCTTAGTGATATCAGTGAAGTCGGTACACTTTTCCATTTACAGAATCATAGTAATGTTTCAAAAATATATATTTACATGCGGGTGCATTAAAACAAGTGCCAACACTATATATTTTGTCGGTTTTTCGCATCACAAATACCAAATCCGTATCTATAATGGGTACTTCCGAATAGCCCTGGATCTAAATTCGGATTAAAAGATTCCGTTTCCAAAGAGGCATTTCCCGTAATAAAGCCCGGGGCCTAAATACGGGAATTTCCGGTATGTGCTGTGTAACTAGAGCAAACCATTCTTCATTGTTTAGTCATATAGTCATTGTTTAGAGACGAACGATAACCGTAGATTTATACAACGATTTATCCTTCTCACTCAAGGACAACATTTACTTGGCGAATCCCTGGAAAAGACTAGTGCAAGTGCATCAGGTAGATATATGGTTCCGCTCTCGTTGTATGTTCAGTGTAAACAACAGAAGCATGCGGAACCTTCAAACAATACCACAACCATACGCTACAATGCCGACTTAGAGACTTCATAGCAAATCGTCGAAGAATGATCAGTACCTTCCCGTAGACATTAATTTCCGTTTATCTGTTCACAGTGAACATATTCCTATCAAATAACATTTATGTACACAATAGTCTAGACCAAACACTGAAAGAACAGGACCATGGGTTTGCCAGATAGGAACATCCACTACCACTCCAAGTGCCATTGGTGTAACCGATAATCCTGCCTCACTCTGATACGTAGGTTGAACAACTTGTGGTGTCATCTTAGGCAAGTGGCTGAGTTCGAAAATGCCTCTGTTCACCCAGCAGGGAGTGGGTACCCGGAAGGATGAGATGGACATGTGAATGATAACCTTGTATCGCCTTGTATTATCCCCAGGGAGTTGAGAAGGAAAAGTCCACACAGATCCATTGATCGGGGTAATACTATTTCTAAGCTTGAAACTGATTTTTTAGTTCAAAATATTCAAGAACACTCGAGAATATTAATGCTAAATCTGCATAGGGAATAAAATTCAGTGAATGAACCACATGTATATGCACAATTTATTCTATATAGGCCATTTCATTTTAAGGAGAGAAGCGACATGTGTACGTTGATATAATTTGAAAATAAAGTTGAACTAATTAGTATGTTTCCGGCACAGTGAGCTATATTGTTGTCGATCCCGATGTTATTTGTCTGTGTTGATCCAAGTATTTCATCGATAAGCATTGCATCAGTGTTATCATCAGCAAACAGTGTTTTGCTTTAATTCCCATCATTCTGACTTGAATTGAAACCCAGATATCTGGTAGGATTACTTTATTGTGAAAACGTGTTTTCCACTTCCTCTTCCGGTTATGGATTATGCGACGGAAGTGTTGTATTGTCCATACAGATTTAGACCAATCACTTTTACACGACACCTGACAGGGATTTCCCTTGGAGGTTCTCTCCGGTCCATACTCGCCCTGGCTTAAGGTCATTTACACACCAGAGGCAAGCGATTTATCGCCGCGCCAATCAGCGGCGACAACAACAATTTTCGCTTTTGGCGTGCAGTCATATATATTTAAATGATAAGGTGCTATCTCAGAAGTCAATCGCCGAATTTGTCGTCGCGAAATTCCCCTCTGGTGTACACGACCCTTTATACATACACAAAACATGTTCCATATCCATCCACCTATATTTATGAATTATATACAGCTAAAAATACAGCCCAACTATTCGATATAGTTAAGAGAATCTTTGGTAAATATTGAATTAAACACACGAGATCAAAGGACACAGACGCCATATATACTCAACAAAATTAATTAAGGTCAGTAGCCATTTAGAACAAAAAGAATAGAAGAGTAACAGCGCCTCCAATACAAACGACAGACATTGTCTTAATATTGGACAATCACTCTACTGCTGACAGGCTGTTACGGTGTCGGTGTAACTCGCCTCATCGCCTCTCGTAATGCAAGTCCTGGTTCCTCCTGGACAGTTTACACACGGCGAGTTATCAGATCTTGTGGTTGTAGTGGCGACTAAGTGGACAGAAACCAAACACCGTCTTGTGGCAATTGAACATGGACTTTCTAGATAATGTTTAATAGTTGCACAAGAAACACTTACGCAATGTCCATTATCCAATCGCAAACACTACTTGTTGGCAATTACCAGGGAAACTACCCTGGAGCGGTCTCTTCAACTCAGGGGCTGCCGTCGATCTGGACAGAACCCTATTGACGAGAACGACGGTGACGGTAACGGCTGTTGTTAATTGCATCAACATCGCCGCGTACAAGCTGTGACAATTGCCTACTATGAATACGTACACAGTGCATCCCATTGTATGGCCTAGTGATGCGAACATGCTAGTTAATGTTGGCACCTCCATGCATCTACAAACGACATATGGAATAATTCATCACACATTGTTGGCTTTGCGAGACATGTAGTACAAATAGGTCTCGTAGGTTGTCATTTGTAGTAAAATTGTCATACTAGAAAGAACTTTGAATGCCTTCAAAGACAGCTTATGTAGTACTTCTACCTATTACTCTATACACGTCTTTCCATCCAGGGTCCTAACATCTTTGTCATCAATCACATCATCAGGTTTTCATTCGACTTATAGCAGTTTGTATTAGTACCGTAACTAGTCGATATAATCATTGGTAGTCATCTGCAAATATGATCTAATCATGGCTAATTTAATTCGAAACTATAACTGTGTGTACTTTCACCAATTACACACATTCTGTTCCTTGTATATTTAAATGACCGTTGCAAATGTAATGATGCCTCCATGAGAAAAAAGGTTATAAGTTCTGTTAACCTATGATACAGTACCTATATAAATACATATGATACTATCACATATGTAAGA
Source organism: Lepetodrilus ovalis (assembly GCA_032361185.1). Classification (NCBI taxonomy): domain Eukaryota; kingdom Metazoa; phylum Mollusca; class Gastropoda; order Lepetellida; family Lepetodrilidae; genus Lepetodrilus; species Lepetodrilus ovalis. Next base: position 4,574 of record JAUTBQ010193497.1, on the reverse strand, counting down.
GCATGTGAAGCGTGTTGCTATGACATGAGGTACGGTACAGGAGTGATGCCAATCATAGGGAAGCACATTGACCATCAGCATTATCCTCTCAGGGTGCTGTGAAGACATCGGGGTCAAGTTCGCTTGAAATCACCATACACATTGCCAAGCCTGAACGTATCACATTGTAATCACCACTCTCCGAATAGGCGTGAACCTCGTCAACGATCGTCATAATGATTGATTTTGGCAGTGCTATCTTGTAGCTACAGTTATGATTTCAGCTTCAAGTCGTCTCCATCAGCTCCAAAACAAGTCTAATCATTCGCTCAATGTCGATTAAATACTAAACTTTAATTTGGATTTTGGTAATGATTTTTTATTTTCATCTAAACACTGGAATAATGGCCACGTATATACGGTCCAGTCACTGTGACAGTAGTGCACACGATAGTCAGGGATACTGATATCTATACTGTATATGTGGATCGTATGAATAGTCACATGTGTCTGATCACGTTGACCAGATACCGCTGGGTTAACAGCTAGGATTGCTGTCACCGGTGGTGATACATGTATACTGTATCCCACTAACCTCAGGATCACGTCTCGTTCAGTAACACCACTTGGGGATACACCGAGGGCAGAACGGCCGTATTCCCGTCTCTGATCCTTTTAATAACAACCTTACAATTTTATCATTCAGGGCATAGTTTCTCGAAGCTCATATCTACTATAAGACCATAAGTACTCCCGTAGCAATACCTTCTACATGGCGCTGGTGCACTTATTACGAGAACGTTGTAGTCTCATATTGGATATGAGAGCCTCGAGAAACGATACCCAGATAAGTAATACATTAGTATATACATCCATGTAGAATATAGATAGCTGTCATAGGTGAGTTAGTTACACGCTGACGTTAACATTTGAGATTAGCATTGCCACAAACCACATATGGCAATTCCTCTTCTTGTCAGTTACGAACATTAATGACGATGGTAGACGACAGCCTATCTAGTAAAAGTGATATACTATTGAGGTAGGAACTTATCTTTGCAGTCGCGAATACAATCGATTCATAATACACTGTGCTAGGTCTGGAGGATCTGACTGAACGAGTATGCCAGTCTAGTTCATTCACTGTTGCCCCGTCTGAGACGTTATCAAGTTCCATACGTGTAAACCTAATTTGTTATAATTCTAAACGTCACAAAGATTTTTGTCCGAAAATATCTCAAGTTAGAATTGCGGTGTTGACATTATTTGATGTGTCCTACCGTAATAACATTGAGATGATTGCCTAGGTCTGTCAATCCAGTTTACGTGTACTTTGTTCTCGAGCACATGCCGAGAATGTCCAAATCAATGGAAGTATGTATTAATCCTGGATGTCCTACTTTGACTTCAGGCAAGAAGATTACACTCAATGGCTGACAGGAAGTGGATCTCCTACGTTCATGAATATGCAACGAAACCATATGTATGTAAACATTCATTCTAACATAACGTGTATGAATAACCTACAACGATTGGTCAAAACGTGCCACGCCAACGAAATCAGACACCGTTAATTCGAGATTGAAAAAAAGGCTGATTTTAGAACCGAATTACTAGCGCGCAATAATTTGTACTAGGATGTCAACAAAAACAAAAGGAGACATTGTGTACTCAAACACCCAATTGAATAGACACACGTGGACATCCACCTAGGCTAGTTATGGACGCTAGATGGTCTGTTTATTATAGAATGATGTTAAACATAACTCGCCGTACACCTGTAGACTCCATAGGACCAAGTATTGATCTATATATACATACAAGTATCGTAATCCATTCTTTCCTCTGTACAGTCCATACATGTATTTAAATTGGCATCTGGTGTAATCTAGTAGTGTAGAGAGATAATTATGAAGAACTCTAGAAAATAAAAGTTGGGACCTGTTTTATTCACTAGACACAATATGTCGGCTACCTATGCATTTTTATAGACACTGTAACAGTATGCCGGGAATGGGGGCGGCATAGCCTAGAGAAGTAGGCGGACAGAAAAAAACGAATTTCCGGAATATCCTCCACAGTGAACATCATCTGGCTTCGCTGCGGATGAGATTCCGGAAAAAAAGACAACAGCACGTTGTTTTTTTCCGTTCTGGAAAACATGTTCCAAAGTCAGTTTACACTATAAATATAGAAATTGAACCTCCAAATGAATTGATTTACAGAATGAACGCAGGGCACTGTAAGTTTATATTGGGTACGACGTGACCATATTGACAATTTCCCCAAGAGTCCACTGATAATGTCCCACAGTACTATCTCTAGACTGGCCACTAGTCGACCGTTACCCGCTATGACCATGTGGACACGTCGTTCATATAGTTACAGACCATAGAAATCTATGTCCACCAACTTAACACATCGTTCATACAATTACGTGTCAGAGCGCCAACTCTGGAGACCGTCTTGCGGTCACCCATTGTGACCACCTGGGCACCTCGTTTACACAATCACAGGTAATCTTTAATTAAGTATTGACTGTCATTTTATTTACGTTCATCGAGGTATGAATATAAAAACCGATGTGCAAACTTTTGTATGAAGTTGTTATTTGCGGATGCACTTATTCCCCAACACTCGATAGTTAACAAAACATTCATATTTTATATGAATTACAGTTACTGACCCATGATCTATGAAGGAATTCTAAGAAAAAGTACTCGTATCACTTTGAATTCCAAGAAACGTAGACGTACCACTTTGAGTTAAGCCTATTTGTATGGATATAATGAATACAAAAAGAAAGAGATTAACGACCGCTAGTTTAATACACTCGATTCGGACTATCGTTGGGTTGCATGGTAGTTTATCTACCATACAGCGGTGGAAAGGTTTTTTGAAGTAAAATCATGATTGTATGTATGTCAAGGGAATGTACGTTGCAGAAATAGACTAAACAACCATGAAGTATGTGATACTATGCCTTTAGCGGCGTATAGAAATTGTCTTAAGATTTCAGTCAAGCCAAGGCCTGGTATTCGTTTTTGGCTTTCACCGGAATTTTACAAATTCTGGGGAATTCCATCCACTTCTAAAAATAAACACGACCCACTTATAGACACCCCAACAACAATACGCCTGAATGTTCCTTGCCAACATTCCTAATGCAGTGCTTCTATATCCTGATAAAGTACTGTGCCCACTCAAGCTACAGTTAGTTCTTAGTCTGTGATCCAGATTGATGTGCGCCAGTATTACCTCAATGTAGTCAAAGGAAACATTCTGAAATGGATTTAAATAAGCTGAATTTAGTAGATTAGTATGTGCAGCAACCTATCGAATTGCAAAAAATAAAGTAAAAACATGTTAAATGCCAATACCATGGCAGCGATTTTAGTGGGAATTCTAGTCATCTAAGATGCTAGTCTTGTTCAACAGAAAGGCCGCATTGTTACAAGAGTCTTTGAACAATATCCTGGCTATTCCAGACTAAAATTGCATATCCCGTGACCGTATAAACCATTGAACGTTAGCTTAACGGAGCGGCAAACAGGGCAATCCAGGTTTTAGTGTTATTACACACTCTAAGATTGAAGACCCCTGTTAACATACAACAACCACGGGATCAATACACTTTCCTGTATGATCCCCATTCTATACAGACAATGACGTCGGGATGATATTGACGCTATGTAAGACATGGTACACATGATACACACACATGATACACACCATGCTCTCCTGACAGTCTGTGTTACACGCTGTCACACTACGAGGGTTTTCGTGTGTTCAGCATTACACAGAATTGTATTGGTGAGGTTGAAAAACAGCAACTTCCAAAATGGTACAAATATTCAATTTAGAAACTATCAATTAACGACTGATATCGTCTAAATTCCAAACAGTAGACCTTTTACTGTTTATCTCCTTAAAATATAAGTCAAGGTACCGTTTCCTAAATTCCTACCAATCGATTTGGTACCGTTTTCGCCAATTCAATATTCGATTTTCGTCAATATCATGAGCAGTTTTGGAGCTTGCTGTTTTCCGCCAGAAACCATCAGCGAATAATAATATGAGCCAATCAAATTCCTTATTACTATAGCAGTGTGCACTTTAACATATATATATTTACATTAATTGATAATACAAATGTTCATAATTGTATATCTATTCAAAATTCATCAGGACTGTTTGGGCTGCCAGGCGTGTCAACCGCATGCCTGCCACGTGTACGTTGGCTATCTATAATGGGCTCATTAAGACTCCAGGCTCTGTCCATTCTTTCCATTATAGTTGCTTATACACTACTTATGCAATGGTAAATGGATAATTAAATCCATGGGCCATCACCACGTTTCCCTTCAGGCATTACTGACTGCCTTTTATCTGAAGGGTTCTGTTTCAACAAATAACAGTTTATCTATTTTATTATCGTCAAGATTGTACACGCGTGTTTGCGACAGTTATCGGTAGCTCCTGTTATGCAACTCTTTTTAATTAGTTCACACTGTAAACATTCATGTACTAATGCCTCCTGGTCTGTATAATCTCACCAAGTGTTTATAAGGAGATATTAGAGACAGACCAGGGAC
>JAUTBQ010193486.1:0-10175 GCA_032361185.1 Lepetodrilus ovalis | reverse complement strand
CTCTCTCTCTCTCTCTCTCTCTCTCTCTCTCTCTCTCTCTCTCTCTCTCTCTCTCTCTCTCTCTCTCTCGCTCTCTTACTCCCTCTCTTTCTGACTCCCTCTCATTCTACCACAACAGACAAACTAGTCCTATCATTGTTCGCATTATAACATTGCCATAAAGCTTTGATTATAATTCAATTTTATGTATGTTATCTAACGTCGTAAACTCGGTACAAGAACCACCACTGGAACGTCGACAACGTATTATTATCCTCGTCGCTGAGTTGGTCTCTGTCTCCGTTACAAACCATGTTGTCACAAACCAATCAACACGGCCGGTTTGCTTGCGGAACCGTGTTCCTAAATTCCCTGTTCGATTCTCACTTCCGGTTGTCCCGTGAATCGGAGGTATCTGGTCGCGGAACTGGCTTCATTGGCAATCAAGATGGCCGAACACGTGCTGGCATACTTTCCGACATGTTGTGTTGACAAAGGAAATAAGCCGGTACATTAGGTGAAACAGGAGTCCCATGTTAGTATCGTGCTCGGGGCCAAATGTTTAGGCAATATGTGAGAGCTAAGACCACGCATAGCGAGGTATGATGACGGCGTTGATGAGTCTGCGGCAGAATACCACGTCCGTTCATGTAACGAACACCTGCTGAAGAAGAAAAGTCAAACATTATGGTTAGACAATACCAAAACAAAAACTCTTCTGCCATGTAAAAATATCCCGGATCCGAACCTAATTGTCCTCTCGTCCACAGTTTGGAATGCGATTTATATCAATTTCGCAATCGGCGTCCGTTTCTTTTAGACGTCTTGTCTCCGATTGTCAGCGATTAGAGTGCACACTAAAGTCAATAACCGCCAAATACAATCCGATACGATACTGAACAAGATATCGTCAGTGGATTGTTTTACACACCATCGATATTCTGATCTTCCATAGACATGACATCACACAAGATCCTCACACCAATCCTGTAGACATTTGATTCCCTTCAGAGTACTGTATAAAATAGACCAAATGCTGTGTTATATAGCTCTTGGATATATTTTCAAATCCATTAGCATCCCATTGCTTATGGTACAGGATTACGAGGGCACCGATAACTTTCTACAACAAAACACCTGTATTGCAATATCTGAAAACAAGGGTTGTTTTTTAACACATCTAAAGAGGATAATTTCTAAAACCTCTGGCAATGATGTGTAATTGATATTTTGATATTGTCACCTACATTTGACTCTAACATATCAATATGAGGTAACACATTCAGATTTTTAAAAATCTTTTGGTAAATCTAGAAAACTTGCACTCATTGCAATACAATAGTTGGATACATATTTCTTTTCGCATTCCGTATAGACAAGCAGAAATGTAATGACGCAGCCCACCTAGGAATTCCATTAGATTTCTAGATAAGTATCCATATTTTGGAATTGGCCTGGGTAAAATAACACGGCTCGTGTCCAAAATGCGGTAACTTAATTGTTCACACTGTACCGAATTGTTAACCCTTTCCTTTGCTACATTCAACCAGTGACAACCCATAGATAATGGGATTGTCATGACCTCTACATGGAGATGGTTAAGGAAAATATGTAGTAGGCCTAATTGTGCCAACTCTGAAAATAGTAACTTATTCTGAGATATGGATTAGCAGACATATGCTGAAAAGGCATCTGGAGGCTTTATGTTACTAATCCACACTCTCTACTGTAGGTCACTAACTGTATATCCAGCCTACTCGGGACATCATGCCTCGACCTGTATGCATTTTATTGTAATTAAATTACGTGGCACACATATGTATCATGTCCACCTGCTTGACAGATAAACAACGCTTAGAGATGCACGTAGATGAGAGAAGTATCGTGTTTCCTCTGTAGGGCGCACTACCCACGCCGTCTTCATACAATATCTACATTCAACTGTATTAATCCTGCAGGCGATGAACAGCAAGTCATTAACTAGCATAGCAACATACGCTCGTCTTCAGCTTCGTCTTCTTCTCCGGCGTCGTCAGTGACAGCATTCGCCGCGCGGATGACGACGTGTAGTGTGTAAGAAAACGCGGCAGGTGTAAAAGTAGGTAAAGGTATAATTATATGGTAATGACAACTCAGGGGAAACAACAGAAGCGTGGGAGTTCCGTGCATTACGTTAGTGGGAGCTGGTAGACCATCCAGGTGAACACTTCAATACCTACATATTATATATACGAGCTACAGCTTAATGATTTTCAAGGTGTGTCATTCCAGTGCATAGTACCTTTGAGTATGTCCATTGAACTCCCATTAATGGTAGAATTACAACGGATTAGGTGAGCACGAAGTATATGGACGTTCGACCATCTCCGGTCACGTTCAGATGACGTAGCTATGTACCAAGGCAACCTTACGTTAATGGCCAGCGATGTCACACATTGTGTTTGTGTTAAGTTGGGAATCATTTGAGGTTGAGATGACCATGCTAAGAATGGCTTGAGGTTGGGAATTATGTTGGGGATGAGGTTGCGGATAGCTTGGGATTGAGGTTGACCAGATTTGGAATGGCTTGAGGTTGGGTACGGTTTGAGTTTGGGGATGGCTTGTGATGGGCGATGACTTGCTAGGTGGATTAAGATTGTGGATGACGAACTTGGGAACTATGTTGGGGATAAGGTTAAGGACAGCTTTGGGTTGGAGATGGCTTGAAATTAGGGATGACCAGGTTGGGAATGGCTTGAGGTTAGGATTGCAAGGTTAGGATTGATGTTGGGGATAGCTTGAGGTTGGAGATGGCTTGGCTTCAGGTTCGGGCCGACGTGAAGCTGTGAAACCACATTAAGTTGCTCAGAATAGTTCTAGCTGCAATACATAGTAAGTAAACGTTTAGAGACTTGCTACAAATAGACTTGCTACGTCTGGTTGCATAAACCATGTTTATCGCTACAATAGTTGTAGTTAACACAAGTATTGTAATGACATTTTTTATTCATGCGATGGATTTCCACTTGTTGCGGATCCCTAAAATTTGATTCACAATCACTTATAGCTGCAACTGTTCTGATCCCTGGTATGGAATGCCTTGGGGTCAAGATTAAAGGGAACCTGTCAATAGATGTTTCCATTTGGACCAGGGTCATACCTATAAGATCATGATGGCAGGACGTACTCCCGGATATATACAGTACGACCAGCTTGTGGAAGGTAAGGAGGGCATGTATATTTAAAATAAATGTATGAAGAGGAATAGCATATTAATATTAATGACGCAGTGGTCAACGTTTTCAGTCGAACGGATTCCTCGAAGACTCAGATTCCCGGTTTGTGTCGTTCATTCCTCTTATCCAAGGTTCTACTCCGATAGATCTTTATACACGGACACCCATTTGTTGAATACCAAGAAGGCCAATCGTTTCGTCTTAATTGATTCTGCGCGATAAATACGACCAATCAGTAGGCTCACACGTCCGAGGTGGTTCGATGCCGAGGCGCCATGTGGACTTACGAGAGGTACGTGAGAAAGTAGAGGACACTGGTGAGAAGGGCGGACCTCAACACTATTTGTTAACACACCGACCAAGTCTTGTAATGCATCTGTTAAAGAATAAAATTAAAAGCATTCATTGACATGCTCGCGGACGTTATCAAAATGACAATGCTTTAATTAAACCGCATGTTCCTACGTGTGACATACTTAAATACTAAAACATTACGTTGAATTAGGCTTCTCGTTCGTTCTTAAACTGGGTTCAAATAGATTGAACCCCGCGACCTCTGTCCTTCCTGTTGGGTCTGAAGACCGGCGGTGTCCTGTGTGTGACGTCACACAAGACGCTCGTGCAATGGTCAGTCAATCCCGGCTATCGATCAGCTGATTGAAGCTCCAACGCCGAGCCAGGAAATACTTTCACGCCTTTTTACTTCAAGTGCCAGTTATGTGATCGTTCTCTAGCGGTAACACGGTTAGCCGGTGAGGGGCAAAGCCTTTTGGGAGGGCCACAAGACCCCTTAAATCAGAAAAGCCCCAAATTCAATCCCTGTCCCTGATTCCAAAACTCCCGTCAGTCCTCTACGACAAATTTCCACGAAGCACCCAAGAAGCAGTCAAGTAGGTTGCATCTATTACTGAATCGTGTCTTAATTCAATCGAAGTATTTTGTCGACCCGGAGCCCTCGTCACAAAACGACAAATTGCTTCTTCTATTAATACTTCCGGTGAGACGGGCGCGGACGTGCCAGCGAGAGATGGCCGACTCTGACGGTTATGACGCGAACGTTGCCAGCGATAGTTCTCGACACGGCTCGCAATTACGACGACTCTAAAGCGGAATGCCGTCGGGTTGTGATCTGTTCACGGCACGGGGTCCACGAGAGAAGACGATTGGAGAGGATGGCAAGAGTTTGTACACAACTGCCTGCACGGCCCTCTCACATACGACTATTGATTACTAGTTCTGTTTTAGTTCTCCTACAAGTACACCCGATAGGTCAGCTTAACAACGGATGTTGCTCTTAACGGGTGCAGTTGTTCCAGAGTGATAATTATGATCACATAACAATATGATTCCGTGGTCATCTGTGTCTTGAAATATTTTGTTCATACCCGCAATAAAGATTGTGGAGAAACATTCCACTCCTTGTCAACTTTGCATTACTGTATCACAATCACTATATTGTAATATGTGTGAGTACGATGTCTCGATCACAGAAAAAGAATTGTCAGGTGTCCTGTTTCAGTATCCTAGCTAAATCCTAAGAGGATCATGGCAGGACACTTTCTCCTCGGGTGTCCTCAACACCTAACATGACACATAACTATATTTTCTGTGACAATGTTTGATAATACAAAACCACGCAGAAAACAAAGCTAATTATCTGTGTTGTGTAAACCTAAGTGTTCTAAACAACTGTTAATCAGATATAGCAAATGAAGTCGAACCAAACCGCGTTAACAGCTTGTTGATATATTAAAAACAACCAATCTGAATGAGCACAGCAATAATTAATGGCATGAAAGCGTTTGTAAGGACTGCACCACCAGTTGTATGACACACAGTACATCATGTCTAAGTAATACACCTTAAGAACTGAAGAGAAAGTTGTAAATTCTTATCGGAGGTCCAAGTGCAATTCAACCTATAATAATGTCAAAATCAAGACCATAACATCATCTAAGTCATTGCCGGGTTGTTTTTTTTGGCCGTCTAAAGTTACCGACACATCATAGCCTAACGCTAATGTTATGTTCACTGTTATCTAAATCTAAAATCGTACTATCATCGAGGTTTGTCTAGCTATCTCTTAAGTGTAATACAATAGCATGACTGGTACATGTTTTACTTACATGTACCTAAGTCAAAACACCTCTACACCGTCTGTTAAGTATGGCAACTCCGTCTAAACGTCCCAAGGCAACATTGTGCTTTATAAATATAACGTTGCAACGTTGTCTTATTGCAACGCGGTCTAAATTTAACGTTGCAACGCCTTTTCTAAGTTAACAGTGTCACACCCTGTACTCACTCAAATACTCCTATTCAAAATACACTTGTCTAAGCTTAATATCACAATAGCTACATTTGTTTGCCCTGCTACATCATGAGGTATTGCCAACGTTACTGTAAGTCGTCGTGTATCAAACGTCTAGCGGTTAACTAGTTAACCAAATGTGATGGTAAGTATATAAATGGACGTCATGTGTTTGGTTCCCAGCATCCGGTCAGAGGATGTCAGCCTAACCAAAGGGAACCAACTCTGTAGATAGAGTCTCAGTGTGTAGGCTTTCTGGCGCATCAGCTTTACTAGGACGTACAGTAATACAACATGACAAGCCTCCCACTGGTCAACGCTTAATTGCGACCGGGGTCGATGGCCGTTACTGTCATTAACTGTTTGAAGTCACATGAAATGACATAGCTATAGCAGTCACAACAGGTGTACGTAGAACCAACGTGACGTAGTATAGCTAATTTTAGACGCCACGTGCTAATTCCCAAGCTGGAGTGTTTCAATGAGGGCGTTCATTGACTTTCTTGCACTAATAAATGAAGCACGGTTGGTTTTGGACCATGCTTCGAATTTATATTATAATAGTTCGCATATATATATACCGCTAATTAAATTACATAGCTGCGACGAGTATGACAACGTAATGCTAGTATACGTATAATTATTCCTTCTAATGTCTAGAACTTACGGTCAATAGATAATGTTGTATTGTCGATGCATCGATTTTTCATATATGTTATCCTGGGGTAGACAAGTTGGTCTGAATTGCTATGAAATAGATTGTAAAGGACGTGTTCTTTCATCGATATGGTGGATTTTAACCAAACTTGAACTGGTAATAAATGTATTCATACTAGGCTATGTGAAGAGGGTGGTGTCAATAATTTAACGTTAAAGAACTGTTTATTTAATCAGTGATTTGAGTATTGTATATCAGATAAATCGGAGCTGTCTGTTTAAAATGGGAGGAGAATCTGCAATAACCATGCACTACGGCAAACCCTCGCTAGCCATAGTTACATCCTGCAGATGAACCAACGGTTTGAACTGTAGATTAATATTACAGCAAAAACATCTTAGGGGTTTCCTTATTGAGGAAACCTCACAGAAAACTGACCAATAAGGCTTCCGCTTGGTTTTCTGTGCGGGAAGACTAATAGAAAGCCAACACAGAGGTTGACGGTCTGGCATTAGGTTCCCTATACAGGAAATCAAACGGTAACCCACTCAGGCAGTGCCCAGCAAGTTTACGTTAGGTTTCTCCTATTGATGAAACTTAGCAGTGTTTGCTGTGCGTATGTATACAGACATTCCTCTCCGACCCTCTCCGCTTGTCCTCCATAGCGGAGAGGGTACAGGACCTCCGAGACTAATCGATAGTAATGATTATTCAATGTAGAGGACAGTACCTCGTCTCCTGTATAGAAAAGATGTCCGTAAATGTTCAATGGTGTTTTTTTTTTAAACCATTGGTTTTTACCTACTTTGACGTTCTCAATAAAATATATATAATATACATTTCTTTTAAAGTATTGTTGACTATTAAAGTTAATTTATCGAATATTTAAAGATAAAAGTTCATCACATCAGAATACATGAGGCTTCAAATAAACCTTTTGGCAGCTGAATGATATTTCAATTTGCATGTGCAAGACAAACCATGGCCTTTACGAGAAACTAAGAAGATGTTTGAAAATCCCTACAACCCGAGGTGAATTTTAACGAATACGAATGCTTTCTTTCTTTCAAAGTTGTTTTATTAATCCGACATGATATGACATATAAACCGCTGTGATAGTATATGTACACAATAGCACTAGTATACAAACTGTAGATGAAAACGTCGAAAAATCACACATATAAATTATCGGAGCGTCAATCATGGAATAATGACAACGATCAATACGTCGATAAATGTGGCGAAAATGTCGAATACCTTATAAATAATGATGTTGTGATGTAAGTAAACCAGCCTAAATAATATTGCAATAGCTGCTAATGATAATGACATACGGATAGGGAATACTTTAAAATTACGTACTAACTATTAGCCCACAATAGTATAATATAGGTAATATGACTTAAAATATTATAACAATTGTTGAAAGTATTGTGATTTATGATTGGCTAGGCAATTAAAAAGTATTTAAAATACATATCTGGACAAGTTGTGGAGAGATATAAAAATCATTTGAAAAAAATATAAAATAAATAACATATTTGAGACACGATATATCTTTAATTAAACAGCCGTGCTCTTTAAAACCATCTAAGTCATTCGTATTCTACATACTTCCACAGATTTAGCAAACGTAATTTTCAATAGAGAAACTAAAGATGTAGGTAGCTAACAGCAAGACCTGAGGAGTAGTGCCCCTTAAATCCACGAACAAGTAGGATTTTCCTCGATGTAATCGATGCGTACATAAAATATTACCATCAGCACCTTTGCTAGACGCTCAAAGCTATCTTATCTACTACGAGACCATTAAGCACTATCGTAGCGATCTCCAATACATAGCGCTCGTGCTCTCACAAGAGGTCTCTTAGTGGGTAAGAGAGCTTCTAGAAACGATACACTCATCGTTATGTATGATCTGTATTGGCGATGTCTATTGTTGTGCATATATATACATGTTAATGAAGCATTTTTACATATTGCGGTTAAAGTAGAATGTTAGCTCACTGAAGGTGTAAACCTCGCATAAGATGCATTGAAAATGTCCATACTACCATTTATTTTACAAATATTTATGGATCATAACATATAGTCTACCTGATCGTGGATATTTCTCATCAGTTTTTGATAATAAAGTTCATATCATCAACGTTTTCATGATAGTATTCAGGTAATAAAGAACCGTAATCTCGTTTACTCGCGCATTGAGCTATTTTATAACATACGGAGGAGATGAGAAAAAAACAATTATTGGACAGTGTGTAGCAACTATGGATACATGCACATACAATTTAGAAAGTCATGGAATTGTCGGCATATATTTATTAAAAATTAAATAGAATATATACTGTACCAACACTGTATACGTGTCGTTAGGGACAGCCTACGTTACCGCAGGAATATTCATCATATTATCATATTAAATATATTATTGTTGTTATCATTTAATATATAAAGTGTATAATACTATTGACATGTTATAATATTACAAGTATTGCCGATTTCACGTTATTACACGATTTTCATTTTAGTATAATACCGTATTAAATATACACTATACAGTATTGTAATAATATGTCAGGCATTAACCCTATTATACAATATAATCTATATGTTATGCTATGTTTTCTTTACTTTAGTAATACATGTAGGCGCATTTACCTTGTACTTAGATTGTGTCAGTCTCTATATAACCACTGGACGTACATGGGTCTCGTTGTGAGCAAACATTAGTTATGAGCAGTGTACAGACTTTTTGTTGAGAGTCCCTAACAAGATGCAAAGCATTATTATCTTGAATTATCAATTAGTCTCGTTAACACGACCACACATATTTACATTATACTCTTGCTGAAATTATGTTTAATATTACGTGTCTGACATGACTTACTGAGAGCAAAACAAATACGACATTTTCTTCAGATTATTTATCTTTTGTAATACATAAATAGCGTAATTCCTTCACATTGCGAACCATGCTAACGGGGGATACTATAGTTTGGTACAAGTAATGATTGCATGCTTGCAATTGTGTTTGCAATAGCGCGTTAAATGGTTATAATTGGTATTTTGAAAGTCTTCATTACCAATTATACCAGAAATGCGTTATAAGGAATACTTTTAGTACATACCTATATAGAGAGGATATTCAAGTCAACCAACCTTTTCAAACTACCGGGAATCGAATGTATGACAGTATGTGCAGGTAGAGTGATACAAGAAGGTGATTTAGATGGTGATACTCATTATTAGCAAGGGTATATTAAGCATATTTCACAAATTTGTGGAAACGTATATTTGCTTTAGCGTCCACATGGCCCCGATATTATTTGCTAATGGTATGTTCACTTCACTGATGTATCAAACCTGTTATGAATGTAAGTAATAATCATCCTCAGTGATCTATAGCACAGAGTATCAAGCATTTATAAACATTTAACCTTGCCTGCCAGTTTGCTGTGCTTTAACATATCGGTAACAGGAACTTTCAGATTATGTTAATAACATCATATTTGTCATGTGTGGGAAGTTTCATAGTAATATCTTGGTTAGTTACAAATGTATTAACCCTTAAAGTTCGGGACGGTTCTTTTGCCAACCCGTTCTCAAAAGATGCCACATTTTGGTGACATGTATTTCTAGTAACGATGCGTTTTCTTTTTTAGATAAAATACCATCTAAGATATAACAAATTAACATAAACGACCATTTTTTTTTTTATTTACGTAGAACTGTACCGAAATTTACCGTTATTTAAAAGACCGTTACTGGAAAGATCTATCAAAAGAAAAATAATTCTGAAATGAATTAATGGTCCCTATGTCAAACCTGTTTCTAGACATAGCTTTCATTTTGAGGTCTTCAATACTGCAAATAAAGAAATGGTCAGTAATGTTCATCAGCATAATAATAGGTGTTGCAGTAAAGACATTAAAACAAAGTTACGATCCAATGTATTACATTTAGCATGCAATTTTCTGCATTTATTTCATCTTATACAACAGCTCATGGC
>JAUTBQ010193475.1:0-10176 GCA_032361185.1 Lepetodrilus ovalis | reverse complement strand
GTCTCAATTCTAATTTCTAATAATAAATAGACCAATGTATTATTCTAAATTCTAATTTAATCTTATTTCTGGTTTTTTTCAGTTTGCTGAACACCTTCAACAAGGAGGGCTTCCATTTTTCATGACGAAAGTTTTTGTCCTCGCTATACGTAGACATTGCCGGTTAATACAATACCAGCATACACAGCAGAGAACAGTTTTATCTCCACGGCATCATTATGCATAGATTGTGATGATCTCGGAGATAATGATTGGTCTGTCAGGAATACCATGAAAGATGAGACAAGTGTACAGTGCCCTCGATGTAACACAGATACACAGTGGATTTGGATATAAGGTGGGGTCAGACATGGATCCCATTTTTATTTTCGTTATTTCCCTGTAATATCATACAAGGCAGGTACTATATGTCATGGACCCCAGCTTCAGCAAGGGGACACTGTATTATGAACTGAGGAATGGATGGGGTATGGTGAAGACATCATGGTCACTTTGAAAACGATAGTTCATGCCGTTACTTTTCACTCATCAAACTCTGTGTGATGTGAGAATGTTGATGTTCAGATAGTATGCAAAACATGTTTTGGGCTGGTATGGTCAGAAAGAATACGTAATGAGTATTGCTATTACTAGTCCATGATAACCTGATTCAACATAATTTTTTAGCTGTTGATATGCCCATTTCGGTGATTCCCTTCACATTACCTATTATACTGCTATTTGTATATACGTGTATATATAATATAAATATCTGTAACATACAATTTTGTTATATTTATTTCAGCAATTACAATTGTGTAAATACACAATTTTATTACTTAATTGATTACTTAGTCAAGTTTGTTTTTTCAATTGGGTTTTAGAACCATTTCAAGATTCTTTCACTTATTATCTTTTTCAACAGTAATAATACAACAGGAATTTCAAGAGTTTGCATACCCTGACGAGTTGCAAAGCTGTGTTACATGTTGTCACACTACGAGGGGTTTCGCGTGTTCAACATTATAAGGAATTTGATTGGCTCATATCATTATTAGCTGATGGGTGCAGGTGAAAAACGACAAAACATCCAAAATGGCTCATGATATTGATGAAAATTGAATATTGAATTGGCGAAAACGGTACCAAATCGAATGGTAGGAAATGGTACCTTGACTTATATTTTAAGGAGATAAAGGACTAAAACAGTAAAAGATCTACTATTTGGAATTTAGACAATTTCAGTCGTTAATTGATAGTTTCCAAATTGAACACTTGCCCAATAAAATTCTGTATAATGCTGAACACACGAAAACCCTCGTAGTGCGACGGCGTATAGCACAGACTGATGTGTTGTCGCTGTCAGGAGAGCATGGACAAAGAAGGTATTGCATCTTTCCATATTTAATAATAACAAGAAGTTATTGTGCCATTCTATAAACACTTCTTTATTTGGTCGGTGCCAAGAAAATAAATATGTATGTACATTATTTGGGTTACTATGGGCTCCACTTTACAGGCCTCAGAGAGAGGGATCTGTCCTGTCACTCACATGTCATCTGTACACACACCACGCCCCTCTGGCCACACCCACACAGTATGTACAACACAGCTCTCATTCAGGGACCGTCCACACACTCAGTCACAGATACAGTTGTGTTCCATGCATGTGTCATAGAACATGCAGTGCGAATCAAACAAGATCACAAGTAGAGAATTTCAAACATGAAACTTGCAGACATTTTGTTATCAATTTCACAGAAAAAGTAGGCAATTACTTTTTACAAGATTGAAAGTCTATTCAAATTGTACTGTTACAAAACTAATTATTCTGTATGTCCTAGTGTTACTGTAGACAGGGGGGAAACATTTCTGAATTAATATGAACATTATCTAGTAAAACGTCAACTTGAATACAGACATTACATACATATTACAACACGAGACACAATTATCCAAATACTTTTCCTTTCTGAAGGTTAAATTGTGCTTCATTCCTATTTTGATGGTTAGATATTTTTTTCTAATCTGAATGTCAACAAATTAATAAGTAAGTATTCAAATATTTAATATTTACAGCTGAATCATACCAATTGAAATTCTTTTTCTTTAACCCCTGGTCCTACAAACAAGCCTGCCAATCATTCATCTGGTAATTACGACATTCCCAGCTACAGTCAGACCCCGTTATACCAGATACATGTACTTCCATTTTTGTTATGATCTGACCAGTAAGCAGATGATCGGATCAATCCTTTGTCGAGTTAAAAGTATTAATTAGTAGGAAATCTGTATTTGTAAAAATTTGACCGCAAAGCGGAGAAACCATAATAATGCAGACATTTATAACGTGGTCTGACTGTATGGTGTTGTATATATTCTCGACAAAATAAATTAAGGGCCAGTAGATATTTTGCTGGGAACTTTTTATTAATTTTGGAACTCGGCTGGAAGAACCTGGAATCATTCTTCCAATGCATCTGGAAATTCTCAAACCTAGAACCTGGAGTCTGTTATTGTTAAAATTATAAAAATAAATAGTCTGTATAGGTCGAAATGTTGTCAATAGTATAATGGTTTGCAATAGTTATTTCCAAGTTTTAATAAACTAAATTGATATATCCATACAAGCTACTGGCCCTTATTAGTTAATTTAGTTGAGTATAGCTAGAGAAAATACCAGATAAAACAATTGAATAAGCTCACTTTCGCTACTCTTTCAGCTTCTAGGGGACATCAATTGCACACTTGGCTACCAAACTGGTATTGCGATGCCCTTAATTTCTAAGGCTTAATATCCCCAATAGCAGCCATGATCTAGGTCCTGAGGCAGTGAACCCAACAAAGCAGGACAAGTTAACAATTGATGAGCTACCTAAGGACATCCCTGAATGTATAACAGAAAAATCAACAGCAACCGCAGCTATAGTTTGGCATGAAATGCTTCATTACCTCTATTCGGTGTCTTCGTGAGTGAGTTGAACGTCACTGCAGGAATCTTTCACCCATTTATGACGATATTCGCTGGCCGAGACAGAATAACAGGCATGCAATTTTCTGTAGATATGTAGAAATCCGCAGATGTATTTTCCAGGGCTGGATGTATTAGCCCTGGACGTGGCTTAAACTGGGGCCCTGACGTGGATCTGGCCCACTAAAATCACAATTGTCTGTTGCCACATCTAGAGCAGGTAAAAAGTCTCACTGTGTACATGCTGATGCACTACTACACACCTGATACATGAAATATTATTTACTCAAAATATTTAATGGTAGCTATATAAATATTAATTGATTTTGGTTGGTGAAAAATACGATTTTTTTTAGTCATTCAATAAAGTATTTCCCCCCACCCGAGATATTCTACAAAATAGGAGTTTCAAAGCATTTTATGCCAAACTTTAGTTCTGCGTTAATGAATGCTAGACTTCCAATATCTAGACCAACCCCAGCCAACACATTGCGGCATACGATGTCAAAAATACAGTGATTTTACATTACACCGTCACTGATGTGGTTTTGACGTCAATTTGGCATGGTATGCTGTGCTGTGCCGGCTAGGACTGGCAGAGTCCGATTAGCCATCTATATTTTGATGTACATTATTTCAGATAGAAACCTTGGCCCTGTTCTACAAAACAATCATTGAGTGGCAACTCCCATTATACATGTACAGAAGTTACAACTCTCGTACGTACAGCTACGATGGGTCTGTGAAATAAGGACCCTTGGCAATTATATCCTAATCAACGATAACTTCTAATATAAAATAAAGTACATATGAACGCATTTTTATTTAATGCCCAAATTAGCTAGATAAACTTGTCAGTACATTAATATACATGATAGCATTTCAGACAGTTTATACAATGACTAGCAACTTCATGAAATGACTATCCATCACGTATGGTACTTTCTGAAATGTTATTGTTTACCTATTGCACCAAACTGACTGGAAAACATGTTTTCTAGCTGTGTTGGTGGATAATATGGATTTATGTACAGAATCTTTACAATCAACAGGCCTGTGACAACAAAACAAGTGATAGAATAAATGGTACATTTAGATATTGATCATGGATAAAGTACAAAGTTACAGGAAGCATAACAAATTTGCTGTGTTACGTGCATACATTCATCTCAACACATATAACAGGTAGTTTTAGATTTACTCGTATCCAGTATTGTAGTGCTTCATTTCATCTCATACTAAACGTTAATACAATTTGACAAATTTGCCCAGATTCCAAATTTAATTGTGCTTATCCTATATCTGCGTTATGGCATTACGGCTTTCTGTTTACGATTTAACTCTTACAACCAAATCTGCTAGACTATATGGAACAAAATTGATGGTAATTATTATGTAGCAAGTTTGTGAATTGCTGCACTGGATAGAAAATAAGATAGGAAAGTATACGAGATACAACAGCTTTGTGAAAGCGTATACATGTATATATATACTTGCATCCAGTATTTACAGAAGCCAACTCGAGGAGCACACTGTAATCACAACCATTGTTATGTATTCCTTTAAAAACTATACCAGTATATCCAGAACATAGTTAAAGTGCCACTTCCACAATAACCACTGTACATTAGTTCGCTATTTCTGATGAAAATACCAAGAAATATCTCCACTACACAAATAGCAAATATTTAGAACACAATGCAACAATGGCAATGCCACATACATATACACCTATAATAATTCCAGTTATATTTTACAGACTTTCAGAAAAATTCAACTTTGAGAATGTAAAGCAAGAATAAACTTTTTAGTGAATATAATAAGATGAGAACTACAATATTCAGATCATTCCAACAAATATATGCAACACAAATCTTCATGATTACCATACAATAGTACATGATTGACAATGGATAATTACTTTTAATATTCCGCTTCAGATTTCTACACTTTCAACATTACGTTGATGCTTATTTTGATCTTCGAT
Organism: Lepetodrilus ovalis; assembly: GCA_032361185.1. Classification (NCBI taxonomy): domain Eukaryota; kingdom Metazoa; phylum Mollusca; class Gastropoda; order Lepetellida; family Lepetodrilidae; genus Lepetodrilus; species Lepetodrilus ovalis. The sequence continues at coordinate 5,239 of JAUTBQ010193475.1, read as the reverse complement.
TCACAAAACAATCTCATTGGCTTATACTAAACTGGTATCGGGTTATAGTGCAAGTCTGGTAGACAACCATCTCCAAAGATATAATAACAGCATGCTTGCTAAATAATAAATATAACAGTTATATTACATTAGCTCTATACACTGTGCAATGTATGCAACTTCTGTGCTCGAGGGAATGATGTGTATACATATACACTAAATACTTTCACATGATCTCTCATCCAGTCAAAAAAGGTATAGTACAAGAGATACGAGTAAGATAAATAGGTCAACAATCCATTGTACATACGAGATGCATTAGCTATCGGCAAAGAGAGCAGTATGATCTCTTCGTGGATAAGAGCCTCGTGAAAGGATACCCAGGCTGGTATTTCACGAAAGAGTCCGGCCATAAATCAAGGCTGAGGTCAGTTCCTGCTAGAACAAAGGAATCGTGCACGTCCAGAGTTAGGTCAGTACTACAGCAGGACAGATCAGTACTACAGCAGGACAGATCAGTACTACGGCAGGACAGGTCAGTACTACGGCAGGACATGTCAGTACTACGGCAGGACAAGTCAGTACTACGGCAGGACAGGTCAGTACTACTGCAGGACAGGTCAGTACTACAGCAGGACAATTTCATGAAAGGCCGACCCATAGCAATTATCCTCCTGCTGACATGTTAATAATACAGGCGGAGCAGCTCACTACTGTCTGGAGCTGTTGAATTCGTGACCAGAGATGATTTTATTGATCCTTCCTCTACTGCAAATATGATACATGTTTGAAAGGTGTTCCTCTTTGACAACAGATTTGTAAATACAAACGATGGAACTCTTTGTTGTCAAGAGACTAGTACCGAATGCACAGTTGCCTTAGAATAGATAACAATAGTAAGTAGATTGATATAACGCATGCACCAGGACATGCTCACAGCACTATGCCTATGTTTGATTTGCCATTTTGTTGAAGTGGGGGTATATTGATTTTGGGAGAGGGAGTATGCTGCCACAACACAAGCAGTCTGAGAAGTGTGGTGTTTTATTACCACTTTTGCATGCCAACTTTCATGTTATTGCCATTATTTCAGCAAGGCAGGGTTTTGGTGGACTGTGTACCTAGTTGGAGACTCTTTTACAATAGGAGTGGCACTGGTTTTCCAACTTCAAAGTTCACAAACAAATGTGGATGCATGTACATGCTGATGGCAATTCCTACAGCAGAGAAAATTGATCATACCGGTAGTCATTGAAGTCTAACATACAATACAACTTCTTCATGCAATGATATCCAAACTGAAGTAGATACTGAATAAGTTCTGTAAATATCATTAATACTAGTAAGGCATAACACAAGATTCTTTGTATAGCAGAGGCAAAATGAGCATACCAGCTGATGCACATCTCCATAATCAAGGGCACATATAGGTCAACGTGCGTAAAACATTTGAGACCAAGAAATTGCTGTTTCTACTTCCTTGAAAAACTGTTTTTCTTAATTGATTTAATTGAATACTATTAAAGTGACATATATTTTTCCCTTTCTATAAGAAAAGGTGAGTTCCTCACATGCTACTAAGCAGCAAAGAGCATTCATTCAACAGATGAATATGATATACAGTGTCCCCTCGATAAAACGTTGAAGTTGGGGTCCATGACATACCCCGATTGTTATAGCACCCGCCTTATATGATATTACAGGGAAATAACAAAATTAAAAATGGGATCCATGTCTGGCCCCACCTTATATCTGAATCCGCAGTGCATAGGACCGTGTTATATCGAAGGGACACTGTACTAGTATTAATAGTTGAGTTAACAATGTGCATTGTGTGTTGCCGGTCAAGCATTGATAATTTGATTGTAAAACACTATTGGCAGCTTATATAAGTAATGAGAAATAATTTAGCAAAGCAAATATTGTGTAGATATAAACATGAACAAACCCATTACAAATGAAACAAACACACTTAAATTCATTAATAAAGCATATCTAAACTAAGTAGCCCAGTTATAGAATACAAGCATCTTTGCATTTACATATGTCTATTTCTCCCGATTAAATGGTCAAGCTAAATAATGGATCTATCTGTACATCATAATATATCTGATATTCTATAATGTATACTAAAGTATACTATCCCATGATGTAAAGTATGAATTATGTGCCATTCTATGATGTAACGTATACTATTCCAGGGGTGGTATCCTATAAACAGGTTAGTTTTTTAATTGACTGAAATCGGCAACAAAAACCTTAGTTATCAACCTATTTTGACCAAGTTGTCTGTAGTTGGCTTAGCCAAAGTTCATCGAATCTATGTCTAACCTTCAGACTAATCCAATAAATAAAACTTAGTCGAAGTGTGTTGCAAAGTTAGTGTTTAAGTCTTAAGCTGCTTATAGGATACCGCCCCAGGATGCAAAGTACGAGATCCGTGCTAATCCATGATATAAAGTAAATCATTCAAGGATGTAAGGGTGGAAAGTAATAGTTCTGTGCTAATCCATGATGTAAAGGATAGTATTCCATGCTGTAAAATATGATCTCGATACTATTCCAAGATGGAATTAATGTCGGGATGTATTTCAGGATGTAAAGCATACTATTTCATAATGTAAAGTTTGCTATTCTGTGATACAAAGTACATGTATGCTATTTCAGGATTGTAAGTATGCTATTCCAGGATGCAAAGTATGCTATTTGAGGATGCAAAGTATGCTATTTGAGGATGTACAGTATGCTATTACCGGATTGTAAGTATGCTATTCAAGGATGAAACATGTGCGATTCCAGGATGGAAAGTATGCTACTCCAGGATGGAAAGTATGCTATTCCAGGATGGAAAGTTTGCTATTCTGGAATACAAAGTATGCTATTCCAGGATGGAAAGTATTTTATTCAAGGATGGAAAGTATGTGATTCCAGGATTTAAAGTATGCTATTCCAGGATGAAATGTATGCTATTCCAAGATGGAAAGTATGCTATTCCAGGATGAAAAGTATGCTATTCCAGGATGCAAAGTATGCTATTCCAGGATGCAAAGTATGCTATTTGAGGATGTACAGTATGCTATTACCGGATTGTAAGTATGCTATTCCAGGATGAAACATGTGCGATTCCAGGATGGAAAGTATGCTACTCCAGGATGGAAAGTTTGCTATTCTGGGATACAAAGTATGCTATTCCAGGATGGAAAGTATGTTATTCCAGAATGGAAAGTATGCTTTTCCAGGATTGAAAGTATGCTATTCCAGGATGAAATGTATGCTATTCCAGGATGGAAAGTATGCTATTCCAGGATGGAAAGTATGCTATTCCAGAATGTAAAGTATGAGTTCCAACACAATGGGTCCATCCTGGGTGTGAGTCACTGCTCCGTGAATCACAGGAATCAAGCCACTGTCAAGGTCGTTCATGTAGAAGTCGGCCAATTTCTCTCCATTGGATCCAATCTCATATCCAACCTGCAACACAGATCATTTACCATCATTAATATATGCAACTTACACATCAGTGTTGAAGCTTACAGTGATGTTTCGTCCCAAGAATACTTTCACAAAGGCTTGAACTAATAATGGACCTAGCGTAGGAAAACTATAAAAACTTTTATTGTTATTTTTACTGGGTTGGGAATACATATTTTATTCGCAGCAGGAATCTTTCATCCATATGTGACGATACTATGTCAGAAGAGCCACCCCGGTCTACAACGAACCTGTTCTGTGTCGATGTTCACGCGGAGTCCGATCTTGGTGATGCCGGCGTCCTTCAGCCGGTCCAGATGCTGGGTCAAAGAGATGCAGGTGGCGCGTGCCAGCGTCTCTGCCAGTCGACTCAGGTCCACCGGCTCCCACCGCGCGGCGCTGTCTTCCGTTTGGATGAAGAAAACTTCAGTCCAGCGGATGGCGCGGTTCTCACCCAGGTAGTCGGTGGAGTTCTGGATGTGCACGCTCTCGATGCCGTCCAGCGCCATCTTGTCGATCGGACTCTTCACGCTGGAGGAGGGAGTGAGTGAGTGAGTGAGTGACTTATTGTTTTACGTCACAGCGGGAATATTTCACCCAAACGACGATACTGTAGAAGGAAATTTTGGAAAGAATTTAAAATCATTTAAGTCTTGGTCCTCGAGATTACGAAATCTTTTTGAGTACGCTTTCATGTTCTAACTCCAATCATTTATAGTGATTTGTGAAGAAAATTTGGCATGAAATCAGACAAAAACTTTTTCGGACTCTCGTGACCTAGATGATGACACGGAAAAATGTGGTTAAGTGGAGAGAATATTCTAATGTAAAGAAGGTGAACTTTAAGTTATTTGTCTTTATTTATTATTGTAGATAAGAACCTAAAAATACAAACCCAAAATATATATAAAAATTTAATTTGAACAAAAGATGTAGAGAATACAGTTATAAACATCAATGCATATTGATTTCTTTTATTCTTTAGCGTAATAAAACCAAATGGTAAATAATGTTTTTTCAAAATTAAACAATAGTAACTTGTAAGTGAGAAAATTTAACCACAGAAATTCAAATTGATTTAATTTTTTTTCTCTTAAAAAATAATAACAATAAAATAAATACACAGACAGAGTGGCAGTGGGCACTTACCCAATATTGACCGCCTTGTCATCGTCCACCCACTGCAGGATGACCACCTCCTCCGCCTGTTCCGTTGCGACGCTGCCACAGCCGATGGTGTAGTCGGTCATGTCCTTGATGGCCTGCTTGACCGCCAGCATGGACTCTGGGAGGATCTGCACCATCAGGCCGTCTTCTACGATGCTCGACTTTGCCCGCAGCCCCGACGACACCTTCAGAGCGCCGTTGAACACCACAAAACTTGCACCAGTCACTGCGCGTGAAGAGAAAGTACGATTCTGTTATGTCAGTCTGGCTGAGTGAATATGCAGCCCACAACTTCCTATAAGCCATTACTTACTATATAAAGATTTCTTCCAATGTTCCATTAACATCTATCCATAGGGTTATCAGCTTGAAATACTATCTTCACTGTTTAGACCCTGGTGTCTGTTGCATTCCTAATCCCACGGATGTTATCGCTTAGAAAGTGCCATCTTGTGTGCACTACCGAAGGTGTAGGTCGATGAACGTGAAGGTTAATGTCTTTGACCCTATGGCCGACCAATGAAATAGCTCGACAGTTTGTCTACATGCAGGGCTCGACATTAACTTTTTGAGGCACCTGTCCCTGTGCCCTTTCGGACATGTAACTGTAGGTAAAAGGCTT
>JAUTBQ010193464.1:0-10176 GCA_032361185.1 Lepetodrilus ovalis | reverse complement strand
GGTCTATCAACCTTGATTGTATGCCTTTAACCCAATTACCAAAATTTTTAAAAAAAATACAAATAATAGGTGCTCCTTGATGTTATTATGGTTCCAGTAAAAAATGAATGAAGACTGTCCGGTGGTTATCCTCGTCTTTAGCTTCAGATGAACGTCACAATGACATAATCCAACTTCAGTCATGTGAATTGTGAAATATTTGAAAGATATTAAAAAAACAGATTGCTCTATGACTACAACCAGAATACTTTTAAACTCTAATTGAATGACACATTTATAACTTAATTACTGGTCTTTCAATGACTCACGTTGTATTCATCATGATACTTATCATGGTACCTCATATATCCAAATGGACACTCAACCTCAATTGCTCACACCAATGTGAGTGAGTGAATATGGAGTTTAACGTCGCTGCGGGAATCGTTCACCCATTTGCGACGAAGCTCACACCAAATATAATCAAATACCAGTATTGGGAATTATACTAGAATGACAGCTCTCTATCTTGCAGTCGAGTAGCAGTCACCTGGATGGGTCTCGATCCTAGCTACAGGTATTGCATACAGGCATCATCCAATGGTACCACTTACTGGACTGCTCAGCCCCGGTATTACTGAAGCAAAATGCAAGTAGTTGCTCAGCCAATGGTACCTGTAGGTAGTCGCAATGTTTCCAATCGTTGGGTCAACTAAACCAGATGCGTTACAGGAAGGTCACCTTCTGGAGCAGGTTCCCGTTCTGTAAGAACGATCCATGGCTGCAATACAAAGTTGTTCCTTTAGGGAACCGGGACTAATTGCATTGCTATATCGTTCATTGGGGATATCTTGGTCTGCCATCACATGAGAAAACAGTACTGCAATGGTAGTTTCACAGACTTTATTCAGAAATAACAAAATCTTTTATTCTCAGGAATGTTGGGAAATTCACGAAATATTTCACTTCTAGAATGTATGTACTTATAACCAAACTGCAAAGTTAGCATTTTATTAAATAAAATTAAGCTATGTAGTCATAAAATAATTGAATGCCAAACTTATTTTAATTGGTACCATTTCAATGAAGCCATAACAGAAAAGTTAATTAATTTTACATTACAAATTGGTAAACAAAGCAGATCTGGAATAGGGAGTCTGTATAATTCAAGGCGCCCAAGTGGCCATACTACAACATATACAACAGCTTTGAGGGGAATGTGGATCTTAAATGGGAAGATTCATTATGAACCAGTAAGAGAGAATACAAGTACAGACAGTGATCATAGAAATGGAATTCACTCACGATAGGAGAATCGGACAAAAATACGAATTTAAATAATTTTTCATGATTTCACAAGAAACATGGTCAAATTCTTTCTTTTTAAAAAGATCTCATATTTTTCTGACATTTTTTTTTTAATTTTTTGTTTTTGTTTTATATAGTTGAAAAATATCTCTAAACATTCATTATCAACATGTCTTCTTGTATTTTCATACTTATATTTATATATATTTGCATTCCCTTCATTCTGTAGATGATTACACAATTATACATTTAAAAGCATACACACACAAAAAAAATAAAAAATGATGAGATTTCAGTGCATAGGCACATGATAAATGTTCATAGAATTAGACTTTGGCAATTGACAAAAATATGTACAGCTGTCAAATATTGTTCGAAATGACTTTTATACACCAAGCACTTCTGATTACGTGGTTTGTTGTCTTGCAATATTCAGCATAGAGTTGTATCACAATGACCGTGAAGTCTTTACAGGTAGCTAGCCAAAGTTGACATTTTCAAAGTATTGTAAGTGCCTTTCTTAAAATTACACATTTAGGAGGCCAAAAACAATATATATATGTAATAAAATTTAATATTTTTTTTAAAGCTGAAATCAATCCAGTGGCATAACGATGTATCATTGATTGTATACAATTCAGATCGACTCCATTGGACTGGGCTGTCAGCACATTAGAGAAATTCTAATATTTACATCAAATTTAACATTGCACCACTGGCTTTGTACATAAAAATTAACACTACAATACTCCCAACATATGTCAAGACAAACAATGATACAAGTGTTGTTATGTTCAAAAATCATACTCAATAGTTTGAAAGGTGAACTTCGGCATACAATCCATGTCTTGTTAAGTAACCTCTTTGCGCAGAACTCTTTGAAGCAAGGCTAGTCGTCATCAGTCGCTTTCGTCAGTACAGGGCAAATGCAAGGCGAGTAGATGTCACCGGTACACATGTTCTCGAGGGTTGGGAAATGCATGCACCATGCGACCCATTTATCTGACAAAACTGCTCATTGAAATTCAGATAAGACAGGTATAGGCACTATCCCATTGGATTTCCATCAGTATCATAAAATAAAACCCAGCACTTTCACCAACATGCCTTTCCCAAATAACCAGACATTTTCTCTCTGTCGTATATTTCCTGATGCAAACCACATTGATACAATGAAGGAATAAATTGTCATTCTCATTTCACATTACTCAAGTGGTTGCATAAATACTGACTTTTATGGCATTACTTTTTTTTTTATATAGTTCATTCAAAATAGCAGTATCCAAAAGTTGATACCAAAGGACCTGTTCTTCTAGTACACTCAAAGTAGTAGTAACTGTATGCAAATCAATACTAAAGGATAAACACCGAGAGCTACATCCATCAAAGGTTATTATGTACTGAGTGCAACCACGTGAAGAGCAAGTAATCTTGTGTCAATTGCCAAGGAAATAGCCAGAATAATATGAGACCATGATCAGCTGCAATGCATTATGAATATCCTGATTATAGAATAGATTAACATCCACGATACACAGAAAAACCAACTGAATTATGGGAGAAGAGAGATCAGTAGTGATATTAACTGGAAAGGAGCACGGAAAACGCCAACAACAAAATACAAAGTGAACGTTAATGCAGCATTTTAAGTGCAGGGGCCACATACAGCGCCAGATATTCGATAGAATTTCAGACAATATTGATATCGCCAAGAATAAACCAAATACAGTACTGCTGCAGAAACTTTCTTACAACTTGAGCACCATCTGCCAATAATTACTTCTTGATTATAATGTGTAGTCTATGAAAGCATAAATATATACAAACATACTTTCTAGCATATCTTCTCTGTATTCATTTCTATTCTACATATCTCCCACTAAAAAATACTGCCATGCGTTTTTTCTATTCATCTATGAAACTGGCAAAGCCACGCCGATGTTTTTACTTACCGGTATGTATGTATGTGTGTATATATCCTTGTGATGAGATGACATGAAATCTAATGATTATATTGCACCTGTTAATCATTCTCAACACATAATCATATAACACCTGCAGATACAGATGTGCTGGCAAGATATCGCAAGGGGCAGGGTTGGGGGGAGCTCGGGGACTAATCAGGGGGGGTAGGGGAATTGAGCTCTTTGTAAGCATAGTTGAGAAATCTGCTATCTACACGGTACAATTTCCGGCAAGAATATATTCATCCTGGCATAATAATTATGAAATATCCACACAATAATAAGTCTCTCCATAACCATTAGAATCACTTGAATTTACCACAAAATTTAACCCGGAGATATAAAACCTCATAAAAACAAGACCATAAACCATAAAACTGAGCAATTAACACTTAGTGTCAATCAGTGAATCACACAACAGCAACTTAATAACGACACATTCATTCGTTGTTGTGAACGGAAGTATAATAACACACAGATCGCCGACTTGAGATTACTGAATTCATTCATTCCAATAAAATTCATTATACTGTATCGAAAATGAGACAATTTAGATTTAATGTTTAACTCTTCAGAGAAAACAAATCATAGCACTTATTTACTTTAGTCCAAACTGGAAGAGTAGTAACCATTCACAAATTTCATCTGGAACAGTAGTCAATAAATGCAAACTGATGATTGTTCTATATGCGTATCAGTAGACTAATACCACTATGGAACTAATATAGTTCTCAGATTTATCCTCTAGTATTGGCTTTGCGAGTAGCCGTAACTTCCCTGCCCCTGACCGGACATGGGTCCGCCTTGCATTTGCCCCTGGGGCATGTTGCCACTCATCTGGCTCTGGGGCATGGAGGACATCTGTCCCCCCATGCCCTGCCCTGGGGTGGGCATCTGATTGCCGCCCATCTGCCCACCGCCCTGCATGGGCGACCCGGAGGGGGGTACACTCCCCTGGGGGCGGTTGAAAGGACTATAGCGCTGCTGGGGTGGTCCCTGACCCTGGTAGTTGGCATACTGTCCCGGTGACCCCTGGGAGTACCCCGGTTGTTGTGGGTAGGATTGTTGGCCCTGTGGCTGGGAGTAAGGCTGCTGACCACTGAACTGTTGTGGGGGGTAGCCCGCCTGGCCCCCCTGGCCCCCCACAGTTTGGTTGTATTGCTGGCCTGTAGACACAAACAAGGTTCAAATAAATAAACATGGAATTTCAGACAAAACAAGTTCAAATCTGCAAAATAAAACTAATAAATTAATCAATTAAGCTTTCTTATGTGTACATACTGAAAGCAAGTCTGAAAAGCTGAAACAAGGCAATATTCATTACATTTTACGTATTTCTTAAAACATACAAAAAAAATTGCGTGCATATTTCAATGTCACCACAACAACTCAAGGCGAACATTAGTAGTCACATCCAAACACAAATAGTGTATTTTCAAAAAGTAGTACCATGTCAAAATCATTTCGATTTTGTCAATCGATGTTATTATACATCAATTGTACATCCCACAACATGAAATGAATTTCAGAACAGTCTTCTATAAACAATAGAAACACGATGCTTAAAGTTAGTAATTAAATATCAATTAATAATCATTTGCATTCTAAAACCTGAACCAAACTGTATACCGTACAACACTGCTAAATATTACAAAAGTGGAAAAATTACGGAACAAAGCAACCCCAAACAATCACTGACTGGTTTCACTGTTACAAGATAAAATTACACAATGACGAAATAAACGTACAGGTTCTGAAATTACAAACGCACGACACATTCAGAAATTCCATCATAGCACAATAAATAAGGAGGAATAACACAAGTAAAGTGATTCAATGGATGCATATCACGTGTATCTTCCATTCAAAGACATCAGGATCAAAAGGGTCGGTAAATAATTAAGAGTAAGGTGAGACACCGGGTATGTGTCAATATATTTACCCATTCTAACATGTTTTAATACATTCAAAAACCATGCAACTTGGAAAAAGAAAGTCCCAAAATAAGAGATGAGAGAATAACATAAAGATTACAATGCTGAAACCCTCAAGTTGAGTTAATGACGGCTCCTAGCTTCGTCAGATTTTTATAGCAAATAATATTAGTTATGTTCTGTGAGTTAGTGATTATGGAGTTTAACATCGCTGCGGGAAACTTTCACCCATTTGCGACGAGTTATGTCCTACAAATTCTGCAATACTTGATTTACAACAAGAATAAGACTTAATTCAAATTTATTTACATTACTGTGGAGTAACGTAAAACTTATATTTATCATTCTTCAATTAATTTCCGTACAACTTTAACATGTCAAAGTTATATAGAATTCAATGACGAATTGAACAAAGCTTAAATTCATAACCTCTTATAAAATGCATAAGGACTTTAATTTTACATCTAGATATAATGTACATTTACATGAAAAATAAACTCTGAAGATCGGTTCATTGCATAATGTATTTCTTGATATCGGAAAAATATACATTCGCATAGCAAAACACTGCTATGGTTGCCAGTAGATTTAGTTGACAGAAATTCATTCCTTTCCTTTTTCAATACAAAGTATACTCACCTCCATCAAAGAATTCACAGGATTATAACTATTCTATCAGCACTTGCCGAGAGTATATGCAAGTTTTCATGCAACACATCTTCCGATGAGATAAGGAAAAAGGCCGAAAGACGAACACAATGAAAAGGCAAACATCGATTCAACAATTAAAAAAAAAAATCTGGCAATTTCCAGGTGAAAAAAAAAAGAGAAAGATTTCAAACAGCAATTGAAAAGGAGACGGTTATTTTAATTTTTATTATCCACTCCAGTGTCATATAGCAAGTGTAAATATATGTATATATATGTGTGTGTGTGTGTGTCTTATTCTAGACGATACTGTGCGACATTGTCAATGGATTAATGAAATCTGTTTAGTAATTCCATGCCCAATGATGATATTGAGTTCTCTATAACCCCATGACTATAATCCCGACCAACATCTGAAACACAACAACCCACGGGGTAAGAGTTTGGGATACATTGGGGTTGGAAAAAAGACACATGTTAGAATGTCTAAAACAGCTTCATCTGATAACAAGATTGGAAAACATTCAATAGACTATAATAGGCCATTAGACAGTTTGGTTCAGTTCATAAAGCAAACAAGTCATTATCGAGATGATTTCTGAAATGGAAGGTCTTGACAACATACGTACGTATGTACGTACGTATGTATGTATATTATGTATGAGAAGTGTGGTCAAGCAAAGCGAAACAGATTTTACTCATGTCAGTAAATGAACACTATCATCATAAACAAAAAAATCTCTTTTAACTGAATCAACTACAACAAACCTGAGAATACCTTCACGCCACTCAAATGCATGGCTGTCTTGCTAGATCAGAGTCTCCAATACCCAAGTCATTATTTAAATTCATAGTTAGTATCCAGATGCAAATACAAATGTCATCTTCTGGCTTCAAATCCAAATTATCTCCCCTTGAAAAACTTGTTTTCCTCCTCAAATTATCTCCCCTTGACATAGATTCAGGTTTGCACTGCTAGCACTAAATCCACACCAATATTAAATTTGAAAAACGATCACAAAACACAGTGGGGCAGGAAACACGACCAATCGGAACATGGCAGACCGTTTGGGTATTGGAGAGAGCAAGCGAGAGCGCGGAAACGAGTGAGTGGGCCGGGTGCTCTCAGGTTGCGAAGTGTACCACTACATTTGTATCTATATCTATCTTGTTGCCAGATGAGCATGCCTCAGTCAGACTAACACAGACCCAAACTGCACCAGTGTACAAACAAGGGAGCGAGAGAGACGTGCCTTCGTGGCTGCCTGTCCGTCTATCTGCCGACCGATCGACCGACGCTCCGTTCAGTTAGGCCACAGGCGATGATTAGTGAGCTCCTTTACGAAATGCACATACACCCGAAAGTCATGTCCCAAGCATGATTAGTCTGATAGTTGATAAGTGATTATTATTAATTAATAAAGAGGTCGTCAGCGAGGGAGCGAGCGAGTGTCCCCAAAATATGCTCTCTGCATGCTCGGGCCGAAGTTGGTTGGGGCAGCGGCAAACAAAAGCAGTTCAAGTCTGCCTTAGTGAGACTGGGCAGGCCTCGTGGACTTTGTTTTTTTTTCTCGTTCTTAGAAAACACTTGCCCGACAGAAAACACTGGCAGCTGCTGCTGGTGAATGGGAGGAGGGCAGGGAGCAATGGGCTGGGTCCACGAGGTCACTGAGGGCATGGACACGACCGCTACGGCCGCCGCAGCAGCAGCTTCGCCATTGGTGGTAGTAGTGGTAGTAGTAGGGTTACTGGAGGGAGTCTTGCCGCCCCCACTCCCAGCTTCTTTGGTAGTATTGCTACGCGAGGCTTTATCGGCCGCTTTCCGTTCCCGACGCCGACGAGACTGCTCCTGGCGGCCTTGCATGTGCTTCCAGCGCTCGGGGGACCAACTTTGACAGATGTCGCACGTGTTCGCCTGGTTGCAGGTCAGACACGTGGGACACTCATCGTGCTCGTCCTCCGGGCTCAGGAAGTGGCCGCGCGAGTCTCGCCTGACCGCGGGGGAAGAGTTAGTGTTGGAAACTGAAACTAGAAAACATGCTCAAAACATTTTCAAAAGAACACGGTCTGTATATACTTTGAGCCCACTTGAGATCCACACAAACTGGATTTCCATTGGTTATGTGTTAGAAAACTTGCCCCCATTGATTATAGATTAGGACAATTTAGGATATGGTTAACAGTTAGTCAAAAAGTTAATTCTATATGCATATATATGTATAAATATTAAAGTTATATACATCCCCTCAACCTTGTTAAAGTAGAAAAGTGGATCAATACAGACAGAGTTCTTTTGGGAAACAATCTCCCAAACAGCAATGAATAAATAGAGAAAAAAAAAAGACCCCCAAGAATTGAGCATCCATAGAACAACCTTCCTTCCTACATGACCCTTTTGATCCTTGTCTTGAAAGCTTGTGAAACACCAAAACAAACATATGGACATAGAACAAACAACTGCCATGCTACCAGACAGAATAGTTGACAATCCATGAAAGCAGTACAAGATTCTACAGTGCATCCTCTACACATTATTCGAGGCTTCGACGATGCTACACAAGAGCAGGATAAGTCTTGTTTTCATTAAATAAAACATCTCATGCAAATTCTACATTAACCCCTAATACGATTGCTTGCAAGACGAGACTGATAAATAATTTTACTGATCAACTATAACACTAAGACTAGCAGACAACTGAAATATATATGAACGAGGATGCACTGCTCTGATGGAACTGATAATCACCTTGTGGAGACCGACGATACGCAGACGACAGCATCTGAGACCGGGGACCGCCGCTGCCGCTACCGCCCACCATCGAGCTCGCCTGTGTCCCACCTTGACTGTTCATCATCTGGCTGCTACTGCTCTGAGGCATCATTGGCTGCTGCTGGCCGCCCGGCGTCATCATTGGCTGCTGTCCCTGGGACATCATTGGCTGTTGCTGTTGGGAAATCATGGGCTGATTCTGCGACATCATTGGCTGTTGCTGGGACATCATCGGCTGCTGTGGGCCGCTGTAGCTGCCCTGCTGTCCCTGTTGCCCCTGCTGTGGAGGCATGTTGTACGGCTGGCTGCCCATGTTGCCGTTCTGATTGGGTATGCCCTGACCTGAGAAACAAAAAAAATCAATTGAAAATTCAGAAAAAAAAGGAAATATTTCAATTTTTGGGTTACATTAATTGCCCTGTTTCCAAACGGCGTACAGATATGAGAATGAAAAATGTAAACAGACAAATCTGTAAAATACTAGTATTATAAAAGGGAGACGATTTGAATGTTCATTACATTCGTAACCTTTTTTGTCAAGCATAATGAATGGCAGTGTTCGAATTTAAAGCAGTCCTCGGGGGTCATTTGAAAACCTTTGGAACCCCTGCAAATTATATTTGACCACCATTATCATTGGGCCTGTGGAGAATTACAACCATATTATTTTCTTAATTTTTAACGCTGTGCAGTATTATCTAGGATTTGGAATCCCACGACATGAGAATGAAAAATGACAACTGAGAATTTACGTATTTAAATTCTTTTTTTTTATATAGGGGTTTAGAGTCACTTTCCAGAATCTTCCACTAATATCACGTCTTGTCAGTTTCTGTAAAATATGTAAAAACTACACATGCCACCACAGATAATCCCTCATCTAACAGATAATTCCCATACCTTGAGGCATCATCATATTGCCTTTGCTCTGCTGTGCATTGGGCGGTTGTTGGCCCATCTGGGGTCGTGAGAAGCCTGCTTGCTGTGGGTTACCCATGGGACCCGAGTAGCCCGTCTGACTGTTGCTGGGGGCCATACCCTGGCTTGTCTGACTCATCTGGTTCCCACCCTGCATGGGTGCTGCTACAACGAAGAGGGGATGATTTTCCATGAGACACAGTAGAGAATTACAAGTAATTTTAATTGTTTACATATTTTTTTAATGGGGTTTATAGAATCTTTTAATCAGGGCTCCAGTTCGAGATACTTGTCTGCAGGCCTAGTCAGGGAAAGTTTCAAAGGCATCAAAGGTGTTCTATGTTAAAAAAGAGGTTGCCCGGAGTGCAATTAAACTTTATCCTGTATGGCTGGCATGATCTAAATTAACACTAGTCCACTAACCCGGGCCAGTTTTCCCAATGCTAAAGGTATCCTAAGGACTAGTAGAAATTCATATCTTTTGTTATTTATATTACTATTTGGGCTAGTAAGTTTTAAAGTTAATTTTGATCCCTGTCATATATATATATATATATATATGTCTCGAGAGCTTTGATATAACTTATTAATTACCTCAATACTGACATAAAACATAATTCAAGGTCATTTATTTCACTCAAAGACGGAAAGAAGT
>JAUTBQ010193463.1:0-22901 GCA_032361185.1 Lepetodrilus ovalis | reverse complement strand
ATATATATATATATATATATATATATATGTGTGTGTGTGTGTGTGTGTGTGTGTGTGTGTGTGTGCGTGCGTGTGCGCGTGTGTGTGTGTTTATGTGTGTGTCAGTGGGCATATTTCGGCGGAGCCAACTTGTACGAACCTAACACATAACTTGATCATTTATCTATATATGTCATGATACATATGGATTAGCATTGAGGAATGCATAATCAATGCAAAAAGCATATCTGTTAGACCTAATCCTGCGTCTCCCTGATGGGAAACAACTCGTAAAGTAGATAAAAGACCAACACGTTATAGCACTAAAAGCTGATAAGCTCACATACCAACGATGACAATCCAGCAAAAAAAAATGACGTCTTTTTTCATATAGCAACAATCTCCAGTTACAAGAAGTATGGAGTTTATTCTTAACCCGTCTCCGTATGCTATCAACGAGTCCATTCACACGCCATTACCAATGAGTAAATCGCGTGTATATGAGTTCCTTGTTCACCTATTGCACGCCAAAGTGAGGCGAGACAACATGAATAGTTGGAGTCGTGGGTCGAATCCCTCTTTCTCTACCTGGTCACATTCGCATAGTATTGAATGTCAGTCGATCTTAATCTGCGTGGATTTTGTTGCTTTGCTTTATTTGAATTTCTGCCCATCTTATTTCCAGGTTAACGTCGACTCTGGTGTGATGTTTCCGGGTGCCTGTGCATGTGTAATCTGATCTGACTTGAGATGACGGGGTGCCCTACCCCGTTCTGGGTGTGTTGGTGGCCTGACTGTGTTATTTATGTCCAGGATATACACGTTCTTAGTACTCTTACGTTTAGAATAGACTGGCGGTTCAATATGGATTTAATATCAGCTATGTTTACTATAGTTTTGCACCTGGGGCCTGTTGCACGAAGCGCTTGTACCTCTACGATAGTTGTAACTGGGCTCCCGCCACAATAGAAAGCGTTGACCTTACAATAGTTGTAGCCTACAAGAGCTTCGTGCAACATGCCCCCAGTATATTCTAATTCCCACTACAACGGTTTTGATAAAGTGGTGATTGATGTTTTGTATGTCCTTATTAATAAAATGTGGTTTTCAACTGTCAGATTTTACATATACTTGGATTATGACAAACATTTTTGTTTGGAGATAGAAAATATTTCTAAGACTGAAGCACTAAAATTTGAGTTCCATCCTATTCTATATCCATAACTATTCTTTATTCACATATTTATTGCTATTATATCCTATATTATGCATCCTATATTAGAGTGTGGAGTTAGAACAACGTTATGCGCCGAAAACACGTTTTATCTGACAAACAATATACATACTATGAAACATATCTCTTATTACTGATCCCAATATTTCGGCCCTTGGCCTTCGTCGTGAGCCCGACGGAATCGACTATCTATGTAATATCCATACTTGTTCTTAGACTCTATATTATGAGATATCATCGCCTGAGAACCAGCGTGATCTGTGTCCGTTAAAAAACCACCAGGAACTAACCTCGTTCTTGTCGTTGATGAGGGTGGTTGTGACGTTGGCTCCCGCTCCCCACGTTTCCGCGTCCCTGAACACCAAGTCATCCAAACCAGCCTTGGTAGAAGACCCCCTAGCCCAGATCTGAAACGTGAATTGGATTGCATATAGTATAAGAATTAATGAAACGCATGTGCATACACCACTACATGCATGATATCCTTAGACGTGGACATCTTTAACTTGTACACCACAACGCATACCCCAATACTGAAAACAAATAATATAGCAATTGAACATTTTATTTGTTAATCTATATGCGACGACTCAGTTATATATCACCGAACACAATGAATATACAGTAAATTCAAAATTTGTTAAGCCATACGCGACGACGCATACCCTTAATACTGAAAGCAATTACTATAAATTGAAGTTATTTTTTTAGGTGTTTAAGAAAACAGTATGGGTGAAATGTGATCCATCGAATAAAAATGGTTAGAGGCAAGGTAAAGGATGCAAAATAAGATCCCAGTTAAAATAATGGAAGGTAGCACTATCCCCTAACCTTGACTTTGTTACCAGCCTTCAATGTGAAGTTTCTGAAGGGGTACGACAGGTTCTTCTTGTTGTCGATGTTCCGGTCCAATCTGTAGTGGTCGAGGTTGACATCCTGAAGAAAAAAAGTATTAAAATACATTAGGTGACCTTCAGTCATGCCGTCGTGTTAATTGTCCAAAATGACGTATTCTTGGAACAACAAAATGGACCCAACCTACGGGATGCTTTTCCAGAAAGTTTCCAATGACCACCCTCAAATACCATGGACCTTACCTTACGGGATGTCCCGGATGAGGTGTTCTCCAGAATGATGAACTTTCCCTCGGGGTCGACGGACGACACGACGACGGGGCCGGTAGAGGTTCTCTGATAGGTTGTCTTAGCAGACACTTCTCCACGCATCATTTTCATTGACACCTGGGACTGTTCGCCTAATGATAAAGCATCTCAAAATGAATTTCCATAAACAAAATCTTTTTTAAAAAAAAGATAACAAACCAAACAACTGATTTATAAACGCTTCTTTACGAAGACTTCAACAACTCCACAAATGATTTCAATAAATGCTTTTCAATAAATATAAATTATTTCAAAATAATTTCTACACACTTTATGATCTACACACTTTACATATTCGAAACTTGTCATCCGGTATGGGATTTAACCGCTAGATGTTAATTGACTTCAAACGTGAACAATAAAGCCTCCCCTGTAATACTACTACATCAAAAATGGCCGAATGTTGAAATATTTCTTCTTTTTCTTTTCTAAATTTCCACCAAAATCAGGAGAGTCGTTATCGAGTTCATGGATACGGTACACAAGTTCCTACATACATTTAAATACTCACCACCAGCTAATTATAGAATCCTGTATGTCTGAACTGTACGCAACAATGCATCGAAAAATATGTATATATTTATACAAGTCATTTTGAAAATCACTGAGTCATTAGTTGAAAATGGGTTAACGAATAAGCATAGTACCACCACCGGTAGAACTGAACGTGGGGACGAATTGGTCTATTGGTCTATTGGTCAATTCTGTTGAACTTTGAGTTTCTATGTGTTATGATGAACGTTACAATGAACTCGTACTATAGTATCTATGTGCGCTTCTCACCATACTTCAACGAGACTCGTACGCCTGTTAGTACATATGATCAAGACACGTGCTTAATATGCCAAACAAACTACATTATTGTAGTAGATGCAACTTAGAACATGCCGTTCCTTATACTATTTCACCGTTTTGACACAATAGAGAAAAGTGGTATGCATATAATTTCGGTGTTCTTCATAATATTTGAACCTCTTTCCGAATGATACGTTCAAGAACACATTTGGAAAATTCATTTCCTTAAAATAATATCTTTCCGAATTGCATGCGTATGTTGCGAATCTCTAAAGAAAATATATGTCTGAAAAATGTCATTTTACTTTTCCAAGAGACAGATCTCTCATGTCCAAATATGTTCACACATCGAATTACTTTGTACACTCGTAATATTACTATCATGATTGTCGTAGTGATGTTTTGTTACTCATGTAATAAATTACTATCTTGATTGACTTATTTTTTTGGATATGTGTACAATATCATATACTAAAATGTACAAGTTTGATTATTTGAAATACGAAAGTAGAACATTTCATAATTTCAATAGGTGCCGTGTTTTGTAAGGAATTAGTCCCAGTAACGCTGGTGAACAAGTTAGAATGGTAAGAAACATGATGTTAAATGTGTTAGTTTATTAAACCGCTGCTTACAGAAGCTCCCCCAAGATCGCAGCAATCGATGGGGATGTTGCCATGGAAATAGACCAAACAACAATATATAGAAATCTACTACGATACGGAAGGTCGATGTATGAGGACTAAGCTTTCACCGGGTTATTAAGCTGTTAAGCTACGACTATGAAAGAAAAGGGCTTGAGATGAGGAAATACATACATCAAATGGCAGTGATCGATAGGGTATATCTATATAGTCACCATGGCAAATATTCTCATTAATTATTAACTACATACGTGCAATTTCGATATTCTGTAATATTACGAAAGGAAAAAAGATAAGGAGATAAGATTCAGTGTAAAAAATACATAGGTAAAAAATCTATGTGATATATTGGAGACATTATCAGAAGGTAAAATGGTATTCTTGAGTATTTGTAAAATATCTTAATAAATCACAGATTTCTTCAGCATACAAGCTTGGGGGAAAACATATCACAATTTGAAGCGTGTAACAAATGACACATTGCCGTTTTCAATTACCGACACAGACACACAACCATGACACATTTTAAACGAGACGCTAAAAACATACAGTGCTGGATGTCTAGTCGTGAAACGATGAAAACTTGCACATTTGATATGCTGACATAATACTAAAGCAAAAGCAGTCTACTACATTCTACGAGTATTATTATTGAATGGAAGCAAGGATATAAGGAATATTGCCCATGCACCGCCGTTCTCCCCCACCATCTGCACATGCGTGAAGGGCATTTCCGGTTTATTAGTTGCGCAAGTCATGAGTAAGGTTTCCGGCGGAAGTATTCTATACGCACCCCCACTGACTTCGAAAGTTCCCGACTGCGCTGCGTTGATATAGTCGGCTAGGCGAGTAGAACTATCACTTTGCACGCTCATGACCTGTTCCACGACTTGTCGTAAACCGACTCTGTGAGACAAATATGTGAAAATGTCAACGATTGGTCAGTCAATACATCAAAGTAACACGTTGTTAGTAAAGTGTGGGTGAGTGGGTCAGGTCAAGTGAGTGGGTCATTTCCGGTGCCAACTCAGGACGTACTCTTCTCAATTTCGGTTTTCAGTGCCTCGCTTTTCGTTTCAGTCTCCTCCTTTCCAGACGAGGCTTTTTGTTTTGATGTTGTGACCTTGTTCTTCCAAGAAGGTTTCATAACCGGGGATGTTGTTCTTCATCGGCCAACAGAGAATGTGCATGAAATAAAGTACTGTGTTTAACAAGAAGGTATATAAAAAGGGGGATTGAAAAATGAAATGAAAACCCATCGTCACAACACCGTCAGCTGAACTCAATCAACAAGGAAAACTGAAGCAAAGAAGCGACAATAATTTGAGGACGCAATGTTTGGTTGCATGCAGGTGATCACGTGACGTGCACCACGTGACTACCACCTACCACCCTGGGCCCTAACCACATGAGAGTTATTTTTCATCACCAGCTTTCTTATCTGGCTTCTCATTGCCAGCTTCCTCTGGTTTGTTTTCCTTTTGGGAAGCTTTAGGTTCTTCCTCCTTTTTCTTAATGGGTTCCGGTTCCGGCAAGCCCTGAGGTTCTTCTTTGCGATCGGGTTCGCCTTTCGACTCCTCCTTCGCCTTGGAAGAGGAGGATGCGCCTCCGGATGCGGATGCAGAAGTGGACGAGGAGGAGGAAGAGGATGACGATGATTTTATCGAACGCGTCGACATGCGAACTATCCGACCTTCATCCTCCATGCCGTGAAATTCCACTTCCCTGAGGGTTCATAAATGTGTCAGCGGAAAGGGGTCCAACATCGACCATCATCATCATCATCATCATCATCAATTTTCAAGAAATGATGACCATTTCCATTAACACTTTGAAATTAATTCACCAGATCTTGGACAGGACACACTGACAGGCTGACTAACATACCGGTCAATTAATAAAAAGTCTCCGTAAAATATTCAATTCCAATATAAAATAGAATTATTTGTTGATATTATTTAGCCTGACAAAATGTTACTTTTTTTTTTATTAATTTAGAACTTTGGTCAATTTGGAAGATGCGAATTGACAGGTATGCCAGAATGAAAAACACAACATTGCTCAGTGTAAAGGGGGGTGTAAGGCCACAAAGGATAATATGCAAATGAACCAAAACTGGAATGCTATATGGTGTTTTTCTCTCAGAGTGAAGAGTAGCTATAACTAAACGGACACGGTTGAGTGACGAGACTGTACAATATTGGTCACCAAATGAAGTCAAACCTGCAGTGGTCGTGTCAGAGGCCTGGGAAGAAAGCTGTCTAGAAATTAAAAGCAATGTTTTACTAAATGATGTCAGGAATTTAAAAATTCCACGTTAAACACATCCTCTAAATCCAGGCTATTATGCCTACTTTTTTGACTGATGTTAAGCAGGCATAATGGCTGGCGCTTTGAGGATGTATGCATTGAAGCAAATGTTGATATTATCCCTACCGTTTTTGTTTTTATATATCTAAAAATGTAATATACCAATAAACAACCGTATCAGGACCCACAAATAATTACCCTCTACCAAAAAAGCATATTAAAATCATTAGGCACCTGGCTCGCGTTTCACGAAGCGGTCGTGCCTGTAACTCGGACGTGAATCGAGGTATACGTCATTTCCTGCTATATTAAAAGCATGGCGCACACCCCCAATTTAGGCCTGACTACGGTACGACGTCTTCGTTAAACCCAGTCTAATAGCTGTATCAGGTAAAAACAGTCGCTGTGTAGGTAGTATACAAAAGGTAGCCATGTTGGATTTAGGATGTCGATGACTATTAGACCTCCTGGAGCCAGGTTGTGTTGAGCCACCGAACATTGAATAACCTTAACAAAATGTTATATCCTATACCTACATAATACTATCTATATTATACAGATTGTAGAATATAACATATTATTACAATTATTCCAAGTCCTGTGGTTGATGGAAAGTAGCACTGCGTTGATCATGACTCTAGACCTCAAATGATAATCGATGTTACCGTATATGTAAACACGATTACGGAACCGGAAGTCAAAATATGCCTCACCTTGTTTCTTCTCCTTCCAACAGCTTCCTGTAGGCGGCGATCTCGAGCTCCAAACTCAGCTTGGCGTCCATGAGTGTCTGGAGTTCCTGTAGGATGCTCTCCATCTCTGACCTCAGCTTGGTGATCTCCTCCTTCAGCTGGGCGGTCTCGAGGTCATGGTCGTGGTCGCTCTGTTCCATCTGCCTCATAAGCTCCTGGTACTGCTTCTCCAGTTGGCTGTTCTGTAGGACCAGAGGTCAAGCAAGTGTCAAGGACGAACTTTATTACGTACCTCAGACAATGCATGCGTTCATCTAGCTCGAGATTTGACTAACCTTCCATTCTGACCATAATTAAGCTGCTGAACGTAATCTTCTTTTACATGGCACATATAAATTAGTTAATGGTCGGTAGGGAAGGCTCGAGTATTCTCGCGCTAGCATTCATTCAAAATGTAAAGAAAACTACAAACACTAAAATGGAAGAAGAAAAAATATAATATATTTTTCTTTTTCCTTCAAAGATAAAATAAAAATATTTAAACACATAACTTTGTTTCTTGTTTTATTTTATTTTATTTTAATTTTATATATATGGCGTCAGGTATAGTAACGTAATTCGGACAGGCTAACTTACCCTAGCCTCAAGGTCGGCAAGCCTGGCCCTAGCATCAGACAGTTGTTTCATGTATTTCTTGCTTTCCTCCTTAGAGTGGGTCACTTCCATGTTCTGCTTGGTGGCACCTGTACGGAATTCTTGGACCTAAAAAGAAGATACAGAGTATGTTCAAACTGGATACTCCCCGGCGTGATAATGAAACGAGCCAACTTCCCCGTCCCCTGTGTGTAAAACATATTGTCTACTTTGTATTCTGGGAGGTGGGGTGGGGTGTCATAAGAGATTAACTTTTGTTCTTCTGGTAACGTTCATTTAAGGTGATGACAACGTGGTATAAGATCTCAGAAATAAGCTTGAATTGAAACTTGCAAACCTCATTACAACCGAGATCGAAAGAAAAATCACCACTAAATTATGTTACATGTATATTTGTGGACTGAAAGAAGGTCAACATCAGCATCAAAATTGGCAGATTTCTACCTGTTCCGATATTTGAAATGAATTAATGATGTCGGATTTATTTGCTACGGAGATGACATTTCAGTTTCTATTATTAGCTCGGATAATGCACATATTTATAACCTCATCATAAGGAATTATTCGGCTTCAGTATCTTGCTATGGAGCTGACATTTCAGTTTCTATTATTAACCAGGATAATGCACATCTTTATAGCCTCTATCATAAGGAATTATTCGGCTTCAATATCCCATCCTGTACCTATATTTATCTAAAGCTACGTCACTGAAGCCATAGTCATCCTCTTTGCTTATTTTATGTACTATGAAGTCGTAATGCGTGCATATATCAACCAGAATGGTCTATCCATAATTGTTGCATTAATTATGATTATTATTATTATGATTATTATTATGATTATTATTATGATTATTATTATGATTATTATTATAATAATTATTATAATTATAATTATAATTATTATAATTATTATTAATATTATTATTATTATTATTGTTATTATCATTATTATTATTATTATTATTATCAGCTAGAACTGTCTCTGATAGTTATACAATACCTTGAGGTTGTAGTAGGCCTCCATCTCCCCCTTGATCTGGTCACACTTGGCATCATACTCGTACTGGATGTCTCTGATGGCCTGAGATAACTCGTTCTTCCAGAACTCGCGGTTCTCGGCTGTCGTGTCGCGGTACGCCAACGCAGCCAGTTCTTTGAGTTCCTGGAAACATACGAAACGGTTATGTCACTATACATAATAATGATGATGATCGTAGTCTAAATGGACCAATACTTTTTATACTGGAAAATAGATTGTCAATTACAATTTGTAAGATGCTATTTGATTGGTTGTTGAAGAGAAAAACAAATATGAATATTACATAATACAACAACGAAAGAAGTCAATTAAGTAAATTGAAGACATGTTAATTAACTAAAACCATGTATATACAGCGCTATTACAATGGTTCTTAACGACAAGACAATACTAATATTGACAACGTCTGTTACAAACGGGAGACAACTCCTGTAAGTTTGTAGGCAAACTCTTTTCGACCACGTGAAACTATATAATTTATAACAAGCGCGGAATTACTTGAATGTTTCACTGCCTCGACGTTACTTGAATGTTTCACTGCCTCGACGTTACTTGAATGTGTCAATGTCTCAATCATACTCATCAAGTAATGACTAACTTTCATGTATTATTTATCAGTTACATCATATCCAATAATACGTCAGTGGGCATTTACGAACATCAAATACTTTTGTCAATGTTTCAATTCAGATATATTTTAGTAATGAAAGTGCATTAAATTATAATGATTTCCTAAGGGAAAGGACATGCACGAATGCACGAGTTAATTATGCTAATTAGACATGTGCCCTATAGCTGCCTGTAGTTATTGGTTGGTTTGCGACATACAATAAATACTTGACGACGTTACGAGCTATTCCACGCCATGATCTTCACAACGCGGTTTAATTTCTCCCTCGACAGTTGCCAATGCTGTGACGCCTTCAGGCTTGCTCTTCGCGAAAGAGTCGTACCAATGGCGTGCGTAAATCTAAGCTTACGTCATTTCCTGTTACTTGATCTTTGCTCAGACTACCGGTACGATATTTCACGAAGAGCAGGCGATTAAAATCTCCCGCTGCACACAGGAGAACTATTTACCAACGACCAGTGTACCAGAAGTTTTATGAGTTCCGGTCGGCTGCTCAGATTTATTGAGCGTTAAACTATTCGCGCATAGCTTTAGACGTTGCAGTGACAACGGTTGAACTTGCACGCTGCGCTTAGCAACTGGGATTAATTGAGGGCACTGGTAGCAATGACCTTATATGTACGTTGTTGATGGAGATTGTTGTCATAGTGTAGGCATCATCGTGGGATTCTATGTGAAAATTGTTGCACATATAAAGCTGACGCCATCATGGCATACGAGAATGCACAACATTTATATCGTCATGGTATCCTATGCGAATATCGATTGCTTGTATTTAGTTAACGTTACAGCTCTCAACTATATATACAGTGCGTTTATGTGATACCGGCATTTAATATTTATAGTTTTATATACTAGTTAAATTACAGGATATCCGCTCCGTTCCGGCTAACTACATTTATGTGTAACATTGTTTGCTACAAAGATATGCCCTACAATCAAGCACGAGTCGTTGACATTAATAAGGTTAAAATGTCCTCAGGATGAAAATACCAATTACAATCTGCGTACACGCCGATACAAATTGCGAACGTACTTTCAACTACTCACTACGTAAATCTAAAAGAAAAATAGCCTTGAGGCACGAAACGTTCCCGAGAAGGATGGACGTGAATGGGTTAACTGCAAGGTATTAATTCCACGACTAGTGATCTATAGATAGTCAGGCTCAGTACATCATGATGCATCTGGGACGGCGGTACCTAGACCAGGGGCCACTGCACGCTCTGCACGAGGATCTCGACATAACAGAATCGACCACGTCGTATTGGCTCAGATCATCATTATGCACGTGTTCACTCATCCTTAAAACCTTGCCGGTGACTTGCGAAGCGAGCCTGTTCGTCGTCATGGCAAACCATTCAAGCGATTGATAAGAGTTGCTAGTTTTACAGCAACCTTGCAGAAACCTCAGTCCAATAATCGCGAGGGTTACTCTCGTACATGTAATGCTTTTACTTAGCGAAAGCAGCCATAGAAATCGGCGTCTCGCATTAACGTGTGGTTATTGCGGAGATAAATCAATGCGCAAGCGTGTGCAAATGCACTCATTATGTAAATGTAATCTCGGATGAAGCCGTATTAATCTTGCTTATGGCTCAACAATCCGGAAAATTAAATCCTTTCCACTATCCATGTAGAATTTAGAACTTTGTTGATAAATCCGTCTGAGACATTACTAATTCGAGCAAACTAACATTTGCCATGGAAGTAATTTCACATACACTTTCATGCTTGTGCAAAATCCCCTTCATGAAAGAAGATAGACATCACGAAAGCAATACAGGGAAATGCAATAGCTTCAAAAACCTTCATTTTTACTTCATCACTTTACGTGGATGGATACCATCAGCTTGAGTCTCTACTTGTCAGTGTGATGACATCTTGCTGTGAAACGTTATTTAATACCTTGCTGATAACACATCGTGGAATGTTGTTACACTGCTTTTTAACAGAGACTATGTGGGGAAATTTGGGTAAGGCTTCAACGTGTAGCTCTGCCTTTGACTTCAAGTATGACCTTGACCTTACCTGTTCGTGGACTTGCTTGAGGAATTCGATCTCCTCTTCCAGAGTCTGCCTCCTGTTTTCAGCTTCCATGCGAGACAGAGTTTCGCTGTTCAAGTCCTGGAACAGACACAGAATTGTTTTTTTACAATGGCCTCAATAACATACATAGAAATATTGTTTTAAATATATACATAGAAGCATATTTGAGCTAAATGTATTTGTCATTCAGAGACTGGGTTTTGCTAGTCAAAATGGAATACAATACACCTGCAAACATTTATACAAATATACCCGCTGTTTATTACACGCCTTCAATTGTTAGTTGGAACTGAAATTTCATGCGCAAATGAGCAGACTTTTGTGAGATGCTAACGTGTCGTAAAATGTTGGCATGAAAGGACTGCATTGTTAGAAATCAGACGAAATTGGATCTGAATGCAACGCATGAGCTTCAGTTAATTTTTGTCGAATACTCTTTTTTAGTCGATATGTTTACTCATGCTGTCTATTTTATGTGACGGTCATGTCATTACTACGTGGTAAACATGTATTGAAATATCTACAGGGATAAACACGTTCAATTAGGCTGACGGATATTGATTTTATCTTAATGAGAACATATACTTTAATGTCGCTGGCGTGCGAACACATAGATACCTTAAATTATCTATTGGTTCAAAACGATCCAAAGGTTTCATGACACTATAACATAGTCTATGTATGCTTGGTAGTAAAGGACCAGTTTGATAAACCGTGTTACCTCTGTATCGGTGAACGTCTTCTTTAATTACACGTGACTCATA
Source organism: Lepetodrilus ovalis (assembly GCA_032361185.1). Classification (NCBI taxonomy): domain Eukaryota; kingdom Metazoa; phylum Mollusca; class Gastropoda; order Lepetellida; family Lepetodrilidae; genus Lepetodrilus; species Lepetodrilus ovalis. The sequence goes on along the minus strand of JAUTBQ010193463.1, from coordinate 10,945 downwards.
AATGTAGATAGCAAGAGCATGAGATTTTACTAGCATATCCTTTGACTGAAGGAAAATATTCAACCAGAGCTTATTTTCAACTAAGACCATTCGTGCTCAAGCTCATCGTATTTATAAGCTCTTGCATATTAAAAGAACATGAACAGATAGAGAATGCATGAACCAATATTGTCTTCTCAATCTATCTGGTTAGGCGTCTTGCTTCTCCTTTAACTTATAGCATAAACCCTGGAAGAACACAGACCGATAGAACACGCATAGACCAATGTTGTGTTCTCAGTCTATTTGGTTTGGCGTCATGCTTCTGCTCAAACTCTTAGCATAAACCCTCGTATAGACTAGTAACAGAACATGGACTCATAGACCACGCATGGACCAATGTTGTCTTTTCAGCCTATCTGGTTTAGCGTCATGCCCCTGCTCAATATCTCATAGTATAAGTCCTATAGTAACGGAGCGTATACTGATAGAGCAGGCATGGACCAATGTTGTGTTGTCTTTTCAGACTATCTGGTCTGGCGTCATGATCTGACACCAAACCCGACCAGTATGAAGTGAAGCGTCAGCTTCATATTGTCAAATGGCCCCAGGGGGAACAGTGTAAGGATATTCAGGTCAGATCTGTCGCGATAGTCAAAGGGAGAACGCAACGAAGGAATTCTAGGGCCAGGAAAGTGAATGGAGTTGTATTCTATCGGCGAATCTAAGGTTGACTTAACTTGATAACCCACGTTGCGAATGTTAGTGAACAGCTTTAAAAACAACAACATAACATTGCAAGGAGAAGGTCACCAACATAGAAATTCCAATGACTGTACCTATAAATTTTAACGAGATATCATCCTACAGTTCGCTGTTATCTTCGTAATCTTATTTTTCTGAAATATTCGTATGCATTAAGGGTAATCTAGTTGAATTCATAATATGCATCATGCATCTGCTAAAACGTATTTTTTCTCTCTATATTTAGTCAGACATAGGTGAGGGATAATGTGTTGAAGTAGCGTTTTACACACTAATTCACTCATTACGCATGGCATTATTCACGGAATGCTGGCGAAACCAGAACGAGGCTTGTTTTGACGTCTATGCATCATCACCATCTATGTCAGTCTGACCTTCCATAAATTAGCAGACTCTACCTGCTTATCTAAAACCAGTTTAAACGGGTGCCCAGTGTGCCATCCATTTGTCGACCGCATCTCGCTAATCGCGGAAAAATGCAATACAAAGAATTCATGCATTATCTAACGTCCACGCACGAGTAAGCCTCGTCGATAGAGCTTTACGATGATTAAACACCAAGCTGACCTTATGCACAACAATAGATTGCACTTATAATTTTTTTGAATTATTCACAATTCGGTAATTGTGCATGCAAGATTACAGAGAATATAACATGCGCACTTTGAAACCGGAGGTGGGTAATTGGGAATGGATTGCTTTGAAAGTGGGAAGAGTAGGATCCGTAGGTCAATGTTGGTGTCGGACCATGTACAACAATAGCGTACGCTTGAAGCTAAACTTTAAAAGAATATACTTTGAAAGTTTATAAGGTTTGAAATGTTAATGACTTTGGAAGATATAACTGGATTCAATTAAAACATGCAGGTTTAACGATGCGTTACGTTGACCACCAATGAATCCTTCAGGATCTATCCACTGTTTTCCATTAGCACGCTCCCCAAAGCTAAATGATCTCTAAATAAATTATTGTAAAAAATCGAATGCATCTAAAATGGATTTAAACAGATACTTATTATTGATAATACCAGCTATCTTCAATATTAAATGTTATATTCAGTTTCTGTTTTGGAATTCTATCCTACAGGTAACCAGAAAAGGGTTTAGTGATAATTTGATGACTTTATATTCTGACTACATTGAAGTGTTTCTTGGTACTCATCTAATCGGCGTTGCTCTTGGAAAAACTTATCTTCAAACTATATATATTTCACCAAGTTTATAGGGTGGAAGGGGGCTGGTATCGTAGTGTGGTCAGTAAAATGTGTTTCAACTAAATAGTTACGTTGCCTACACCGTTGTGTACTAGAGAACACCAGCTGATATAGGTAACCACTATTACATATTTTTCTCAGTGTTCCCTTGAGCATGTTCAAAGAGAAGACAACGACTAAATTCCCAATCTCTACGAGTTTCTCGGAGCATTTTTCAAGAGGATTATTCTGTTTCACAAACCTCTTCATGAGTCTCTCTCGAGATTATGATCAGTTCTTTTGAGAATGTTCAAAAGAATACGACTGAATATCTATTCAAGAGAATGTTCTAAAGGAAGACAAGTCCATGTCTACAAAAGACACGCATGCTACAAGAATTGATCGCAGAGTATGTAATAGAGCGAATGAACACAACTAGCTATCTTCTCAAGACAATTAGTGTATCCGTGTTAGAGTATGTTCTAAAGGACAATAACGCCACATCTACTGATGACACTCCGCCTCTACGTATTCCTTGGAGGGCATGTTCTAGGACGAAAGAAGACAAATCCACAGCTACTAAAGATTCCCAGTCTCCACGTACGTTTCGGAGAGCATGCTCTAGGGCGAGACAACTCCATATCTACTTGTGACACTCAAGTTTCCATGCATTCCTCGGAGGTCTTGTTCTTGGCAAGAGAAGACAACTCTTTATCTACTCACCACTCGGAGTCTCTCGAGTTCCTCGCTCAGCCGCTGGATGGTCTGCTTGTCCCGGGACCTCTCCTTGTCCAGGGAGTCGTTGGATCTTCTTAGCATGCTGATCTCGCTCTCCATGGCGGACAGCTGCTGGTTGAGCTTGTCGATGATCTCCCGGTCCTGGCCACGCCATTTCTTGGCCTCGTCCAGTCTGAAACACAGGAGGACGAAGACGGTGAGCTCGGAAAGGAGTACGTCCATTAGGGTCATGACATTAATACGTGGCAAGACTACAATGAAGAACCACTGTCACGTATTCATTAATATGATGACCTACTGTCATGTATGCATTCATAGGATCGAAGCATGTAGCATACATATTGTAATATCATAATGTGGAAAGTGACCTTCATTCAGGAGGAACGAAATAGTGAGCGAGGTGGATAGGTTCCCCTTTCAAGATGGTAATGAATATATGTGGCATACGATTATTATGACAGACAGACAGACAGACAGACAGATACATTTACTAACGCCTCACTCATAGACAAAATAAAATGAGGACTTAATATTGTCACGTATTCATTTGTAAGATCGTTCATGTATGCATGTCACATAGGCCTTTACAATGAAGATATAAGCAAGTGGAAAATGTCTTGCATTAAGACCGAGGTGGATGATGAGCACTGGGGAAAGGAACTCCTTTATTAGGGTCATTAATAGGCATGGCATACGTATTTTCATAAGACTTACTGTCGTCTGTGTTCATAGATTGGCATGAATGTGACATGTTTTTTTAAAAACATTATGATATACCTAAACCTGTGGGAACTTTCATGAATCACCGCTGTTGTGTTCGTTCCTATGATTCATAATACGTGTGGTATACGTCTAGCATGATGAACTATTGCCCCGTACGTTGATATGATCGTATACGCATAAGAGGCATGCATGAAGAACTATGTAACGGATCAATTAGTACGTATGTTATAAGCCTAACATGAAAAGCTACTGCCCCGTACGTTGATATGATCGTATACGACGAGTGGTAGGCATGTACGAAGAACTACTGTCGTGCATGTTTATAGAAGCGTTAATACGTGCAGTGCAAATCTAGATCTACTCTGAAGAACGGTTGCCCTGTACGTTTATGGAATCATGAACCTTGACTTGAGAGAATGCCCTCTCGTACGTTCATTGGGATCGTGCACGACTGTAGCATCACAAAGGACTATACAATGAATTAGGAGCCAATACATCTAGACTTAACCCTATCACTGCTGCAGGAATCCGGAGATGCCCTAAACAGCAGTGCATGTGCATAATCCAGCAGGGAGAGGGTTAAAAGAATAATGCAATGACGGCTAATTACATCCTACGATTACGCTTACTATAAAGGGTCCTTTGTGGGCAATATGTTCAAGACATGATAGGGTTTCAGACTACATGTATGTATCAACGATCTCTGGTTAATGACCTCGGTCGTGATGGTAATGTTTGATGTGATGTGCACTGGAGTACGGGTCAATGAACAGTGCAGGGTTCTGGAGTATCTATGATGTAATGGAGTGTAGTAGAAGCACTCTTGCAGGTATCAAATGAACCAGTGGGTATCGTTTCTCGGAGCTGTCGTATCTACTAGGAGAGCATAAGCACTCTCGTAGTGATCTATAATCCATTGCGCTCGTGCACTTAGGAGATGGTTATGGTCTAGTAGTGGATACAAGAGCTTCGAGAAACGATACTCTGGGAACGAATTTCCGAAACGTTCTTACGATCTTCTTAGCCTAAGAACGTGCATAGAACAAACGTGTTGTAAGTGTCCTTAAGATTGTCGTACGGTCGTACGAACGTTTCGAGAATAGGCCCCTGATCTAAGTCTGAAGCTGCAGGCCCCCGTTTCACGAAAGGGTTGTCCCAGTAGTCCAAGCGTAAATCGAAGTCTACGCCATCTTTTCTATAGCAAAAGTAATGTATACACTCCGATTTAGGCCCGGGGAACGGTACATTGTGAGTACGATGTCATGCTCAAGCTCAAATTATATGTGGGGATTTATGAACAAAACCTTGAATTGAGCATGAGTTAGTATTAGCAAACAATCATTGGGGCCTGATTTACGCCAGGAGTACGCTATGACCCTATCGTGCAAAGCAGTCCCGATAACTGTGCTATACAGCTGTGGACGAGTGAACACTTTGTAGTGATAGCTATATACTAGTGTGTATACATATCATTCGTAACACCAAATATTGTGTTTGAAGGCAGATAGTGTGTATGTGACCAACTGTACCGGAAGGGATCAGAATAAAAGGTTAGTCCTTGCGTCATAGGGTCCAAACACAATGTCATCTATGTATAGAATAACGATATAAAATAGTTCTAGCTTCCCTAACGAATATGCAAAAGGTCTATTAATCATACTATCTGAATTTCAAGCATTCATGAGAATATATAGTCTGTGTATACCTTTTTTCTTTTATCATATATCAATTTGCACTGAGTGACACGTCAAGCTGTCTAGTGCTTTGTATGTGATTAGTATGCCATTCACGCGTGGCATCAAGTAATACAATTATAATTTTAATCCCGTTCCGATTAGAAGCTGATAGTATTTGTATTTATAACCGTGTGGTTATGACTTGTACCAGATGGCGTTCATAGTTTGTATAGCACCTTTCAACTACGGTTTCTGGTTCGCAATAATAACGTGTTATCCTTTGCAATCTAGCCTTCAATAAAGTTCAACCGACGGTTATTTGTTCTACTGATTTGTGCCGTAGATCCACATGTGTTAATTCACGAACAGAAGTATTTACTATTGAGACGTTTAGTGATTAAACCAGAAAAATGTCGAGATGTAAGGCAAAGTAATTTAGAATGAGCAGAATTCTTAATATAATCATTCAGTTCAATCAGGTATAGGTAGGTAGGCCTATGTCTTTCTGTAGACAAAATCCAAGCTGTGAAGAATATGCATTTACATAGGAATGCTCTAAACCTCTATCCTGTCGTCGACATCATAAAACCTTAGATGTCATCCCCGGTGTCCCAATCTCACCCGAGTGTCATCGAACACTATATTTATAATGATCATCGGATCACCAAGTCGTCTATGTCTACATGCAAGCACGCAACTATATACATCCGGAAGCTTCATCTTCGCCTAACGTCTGGGTCACGATGACCTACCGGTGACCTTGACCCTGGGAAGAACATCCCACGATGGCGATGGCACCAGACTGAGAAATCGAACTTCCAAGCATCGAGATCGTCCTAACAAAGACGCACTGTTTGCTGTACGTGACATCATGTCTGTAGTACGCGACTGGGTATCCACTATCCAGGTACCTCACACCCAGTCGCCGTGACTGGTCACGTGACGGCAAATATAATTAGTCAATGAGCTGTCCTAAGCGCTCTACATCTCGTTTCGGTAATTGTTATTCAGATAAGCGTGACGGTACTATACAAACAATGCATACGGTTTGTTTGGTAACACGGTTTCATATGGAGGAAGTATTATTGAGAGCTGGATTGATCATGTCGCTACTGAAAATGCGATGATTGGTTAATGTACAGTTCGTCAGATGGGGCTGCTCGGTACATAGAACGTACTGAAGTTGATTTGTCCATGACATGATTTGTTATGCTATAACTGTACAGTATAGAGAACATATTGAATGCTGAATTGTTCATGAAATGAGTGGTTATTACTAAAGGAGATGATCTTGGAGGTGTTGAAGAATTATCTATGGCATGATTGGTTATGAATGTGAGAACATATTGAATGCTGAATTGTTCGTGAAATGAATGGTTATTACTATAGGAAATGATCTTGGAGGTGTTGAAGTTGAATTGTCTATGGCATGATTGGTTATGCTATAACTGAGAGAACATATTGAATGCTGAATTGTTCGTGAAATGAATGGTTATTACTAAAGGAAATGATCTTGGAGGTGTTGAAGTTGAATAGTCTATGGCATGATTGGTTATGCTATAATTGAGAGAACATATTGAATGCTGAATTATTCGTGAAATTAGTAGTTTTTACTAAAGGAGATTATCTTGGAGGTATTGGAATTGAATTGTCTATTGTCTATGGGATTATTGTATATATCTGCATAGAGAACATATCAAAATCTGAAACGTTCATGAAATGAACGTCTACACTAACGGGAGTTGATCTGTATAGAAAACAATCGAAGTTGAATTGGCGAAGGATTGCTTCCACAAATGGATTCATATTACTCAGTGTTGTAATCAGATCTCATTTTACATTTCTTACGAAAGGTTAGCTATAGAAGAATAATAACACTAAATATTTTATGAGTATTGTCAGTCTTGACAAACTCATTTCATTTAGTTTGCAGCCATCTTCAATTTGTTAACACCGTAATGTTGAATTTGTATTCCAGACGTCAACCGACTCCAGCGTAATACTAACACCCTTTCCATTTATTCTACCACTCGTTGTGCAGAAGAACCGGAAATGACTAAATGCATTGCATTATTACATCGCAGACGTTTCCACTCCGCGTCTAATTTAATTGTAGCGTCTGGAAGGTCTGTCTCGCATAATTACGTTACACAGAAATAATCCCTTTGAAATTATTACCGGAAATAAACCAAGATTATTAGTAATTGATTCTGAAAATGTATTTGCACATTTTGCGAATTTCCCATTCGATTATAGAGAAAAGTATACAATGACGAATAGAAACAATATATGAGTTATCAAAAACACATTTTGGAAAATATATCCAAGAGTAGACCTATATAAGAATCGATGTCCCACACGGAAAGGTCGCCGGGTATGGATTATGATGACGTCAAAATAGATGTTCCAAATGAGAAGATGAACATGATCCTTATGTTATTGATTCAAGACTGCACACACACCTATTCAGTATCTGATTGCATCAATTTGGGATTCTTATGGTCCTCATTTGTACTCTTAATTGCTCTTGCGCAATATTGTATTTGGTAGCCATTACTAATATGAACATATTATTAAAAAGGTATTGTCAGCATGATATTTTAAAGCATTTCCATGAAGATTTAATATATCAGTCTAGATATTAAGCTATAACGTTAATGTCTTCCCTGGGTCACCTGATCGGCCATTCATGTCAAGTTAATGGTCAGTTTTATTCATAGTAGAACACAGTTTAGCGCTATATTGGTGCAATTAACTACTGTTCAGTTGTGATTTATGGACATTGGAACAACATTGATATTTATTTTGAAGCCTATTGGCGTCGAAAAATAAACAAATAGGATATGTACTAGTGTTTTGAGTTCTCCCATTTAGGCAATGAAGATAATGGAGACAATCCATTCGGTTACATTCGCAAGTTTCCGTAACTTACAACAAGTGCATTGGAGGAAGGAGATGACGGTTTGGACACATAACTCTAGGGATCCCTGATGAGAGCGTATATCTCCATGTACACACAACACCAGCGGTGATATCCATTAAATCAACTGATGTGTGCGTATTTTATTTGCTCAGTGAATCCTGTCGGATTTCATCGGTTACGTATATTGATTCCCGTTACGGTATGTACAACATAGATCGTGCTGACAATCAGAACATACACAGCCGTGTTCCGCTACAGTCGAGTGGCCACGCTGTAGCAGAGAGCTGACTGACATCCGTCTGGACATCTGTGGCCATGACCTTATATAGCACGTTTTGTCCTAGTAAACGTCGAGGCCCCAGGTCTTAGTTTATTGTGGCCGGTGTTATCAATCATGAATATCATCTAAATATGTGTTGGACTCTTATCATAATATTATACTCAACAAAATATATTAAAGACATACTATCACAGATGGTTGACCTGAATAATGGATAAACTAATTTATATCTGAGACTACTTACGTTTGATTTGTCCACCTAAAAGTTGTTATTTACTAATACACTTAGTCCCAAACCGTTGATAGTTATCACAAATTTCATATTTAATATGAATTCAGGTTACGAAGCATTAATTATCTTGTCTTTGATGCATCAGCTGATCTGTGAAGCAAACGATGTTTCAGAAATCCTGCAGGAACTTGAAGATGCATTTGAAGAAGAATGTAACCTGATTCCTCAAGTCGAGTTACAAAGTTCGTTTGAAAGCTTTCCCACGAAATATCTTCTGGCCTTTAATTTCATTTGTTGCGTATAGTTACCATTTATTATTCGAACCAGTAACATTAAGGTCCTTGCACACCAGAGACGAATTTCGCGGCGACAAGCTCGATGATTTACGTTCTGAGATAGAACCTTATCATTCATCTATATATGCTTGCACACCAAAAGCGAAATTCGCTACGACACATTTCAATAGAAACCTTGTGTTCTCGCTCCTGATTGACGCGGCGATAAATCTTTCATGAGAAAGCTCTCGAGCGTGGACTTAGCGCAATATACATGTCAACATTATTGAACTAGATAAGAGACAGCCAATACATAATTAATGTTAATGTAAGTAAAAACTAGGTGCAAGCGTTATTAAACCAATTGCGATTTTGGTGCGTAATGAATATGTCAGGTGTAGTTTTGTATTAGTACTAGTAAATAGTCGCTCCCTGTTTCAGGTCTATTGCATCCTTTGATCTGTACGTTCGTGTAAGTCTTAACAGGCATTAGTTCGAATCAGTAATATCCACAGGGTAATACAGTACATCTCTTGCATAATGTACTAGTAATTGATAGCTGCCACGGCGCCGACGTAGCTTTTAAGGGCTGATGTTGTTTTGACGTTCTGGGGGTTGTTTTGAGTTGGGAGAATATGCACGAATTATTGTGTTGTTATTATATTGTGACACTATATAGTTTGTACTATATGACCATCAAGAAATGCGGTAAATCTGCAAGGTATTCAATCAGATATGTCGTTAATTAGTTTCACAAATGTCTTCAGCAAGATTAATTTATTCACATATAACCTACATGCACACGGTGTTGCTTGACATTATAGCGACATTTAACAGAAGACACGGCGACATTCAGCAGACGACATGATGACATGTAGCAGACTACATTATGAAAAACAACACGACCAGGGCAGTGACCCGGCAACACTAGTAGTCTGAGTGAGGAACTTGAGACAGCAGTGTCCTTGATGATCACAAAAGAAAGAAGAAAAGATGAAATTCCATAGTAATATAAAGGACCGTATGCCCACTACCTTGAAGTACAGAGACGTTGACACACGCTTCTAAATCGTAAGATGATATGTAAATCAAAACCAGGTGGAAGATGTTCTAAGTACCAGCAGTCGTTTAGTTCATATATAGAACGTACGTTATAAATAATAAATAATAAGTATAGCTATATAGTATAGCAAGTGATTCCAGGACATGATCGCAACGCTGGTTGGTAAAGCACTAATCCATTTGGAGAGTGACGCATCATGCATATTTATCGTTGTATGTACAACCACTATCTCACTAATCCGGTTTGTCTTATCAATAGCCTATAAAAAGGTTCCTTTAGAAGTTCCACAAAGCTTCCGACCCATCCTCATCAGCGAGATAAATGTGCTGCACCTCGCCTCCACGAATCTCCTAACTGGTTTATAAACATCCATACATTTTCATAAATATGATCCACTGCTTTTAACACCCACCTGGCACCGATGCGACGAATCCTCTGTTATATTGTCATACTAGAAACTAAATATATCTCAACACCTATCAGGTGATACTCGTTATTTTTTTTAACCAGGGTAATAAATAACAAAGGACCAAGGTAATATCCTTGTCGTTACGCAGCATTTAGTACTCGTGGCAGTGCAGAAAACGACCTGTGAGTGAGGGAGGTAAAAGTTCATATTCACCGAGTACGTGACCCGGCATGTATTGAAAGCGGACGGAGAAAGCTGAATCAGCTACTCGAGTGTTTGCATTGTCGTATGCGTCGGTATATTATAGGTTTGAGAAATTCAGCATAGGTGTAGCCCACGCTATAAGGCGCTATGTATGACAGTCACCTATATTTTTATAGCAGGAATATTACTGAAATTTCAACCGTCCAGATTATGGCGTGCTACAGGGAGACATGTTGCCCCTTTGACTATTGATAATTGGAATAGATCAGTCAGCAATTTGTGCTAAGATTCCCTTTATTGGTGTTATTGGATCAGTAATAGATTAGGGATTTCATATCAACACATTTTACCCTTGTCTGAGTGTCTGTAACTGATATGAAGCAAGGTTAAATTTCCCTAGGTGTCGGACGAAGCTCTCTCTCTCTCTCTCTCTCTCTCTCTCTCTCTCTCTCTCTCTCTCTCTCTCTCTCTCTCTCGCTCTCTCT
>JAUTBQ010193452.1:0-10176 GCA_032361185.1 Lepetodrilus ovalis | reverse complement strand
TTTTGAGCGGGAAAATGATTTCATTGGTTGGAGTTTTGCGCAGCTTTTCCCCTAGATGTCAGCCAGGGGTACCTGTGTAGTGCTAGCGTAACAGGTACCTCTGGGGTGAGAGGATGACTACAAGCACGATTTATCTGAAATCATGTACATTCAATTTATCTGTGGGCAACAAGCTATCTTAAAATGACAATATTCTAATATATAATCATTTAATTGAAGTAATGTCCCTAGGATGATCATTTATAATGCATGCTTTACACTTGTCGATATTAAAGTATAACATGAATATGAAAACGAAAAGCTTACCTTTTCTAGCGAAATACTTTATTCGGAAACCTCGCGCAGTTCGGCTTGAAGATGTGTGGAAATCTATCCTGGCTGTATTACCGGAAGCGATAAATACCGGTCTGGATGCGCCACAGAATTTACCCAGAAGACTGTCTCCTGTTAACACATAATTATAAGAATCATGTGTAAATTATCAAGAAACTAAACGATACCATTGACATTAGCTCAAATATGAACAAGAAAATAATATAATTATTAAGACTGCAAGCTGGTAGTGTGCTTCACTTATAAATACGTGATTTATCTGCTAAAAAATTGATTTTGGAATTAGTTTTGCATCGAATTTCATTTTCGTTATGGCATTTACAGACTTGGAAAAGTTGTCTCTAACGTTTTTGACAAGCATCCAGGTACGCTTTGTCGTCGGGCAAAACCGAGGTTGACAAACGACACATAGTACCCGGATGTCTGGCAGGTAATAAAACTACTTCCGGTGCAATTGTCGACGATCTTCTCTCTTTCTCTTCTACACAAATACTGTTAAGTCTGTTTAGCGGAATGCAATTTTAACATGAATTTGAAAAATGTTGGTCTGCATTCTAAAAGGACAAACCACAGACCTCAGAAATCATGCATAGAAAACAATTCAAGTTCCTATAAATATATTTATTATTTATAGGAATTTGTAAACATAAAGTATGATAGTTCCTATAATTAAAATAACGATACTACATAATACATTATCTTTATTATATTTATAGGATTGTTAATACATTTTAGACAAGATTTCTGACGCCTGTGGACGGTACAAACTCACCGTCGGTTTCATTTCCATTGTATACGCTGACAGAATCGTAGTCGCAATAATGATCCATACCGCCATTGTATGCATACGTTATTTCATTGTCCACAACCTCAATCTGGATTGTCTCGCGGTGGTGTTCCGTCGAGATGAACCAAGTGCACAATAAATTACTGCAACATTGAAACGGAAAGAAAAACATTGAGAAAAAAATCTGAAACCTCCAGCGAGGTAGCGTTAATCAGATAAATACATATTATATGTCTGAAATTATTGCTTGGGTTGTATATATAACCCCCAGGAGGTTGAGAACGTGAAATGAGAGGACATGTAATATACATTAACCGGGAAATTATAACGTAACGTTTAGTGCCCATTCTCTCCCGACATCGGCATGACTGTCAGAAGAGCATGCATGTTGCCATGAACTACTTAAACGGACTACTATAGTATTTATTAATTTATTATTTATTACTTATTTTCAAACGGGTTTTACAAATGAATATTACTTGAAGTAGGTGTTGGGGTAGCCAGGAGACGTCAGGTAATGGCCAGTCGATGTTGCTAGTAGTTCGCCTCCACATTCACCTGAAACACACGCAAAGAAAGGGATCTTGAAAGAAGACAATTCTCCCCAATACTCGGGTTTTCAGAAAATGTGAAAAGTGTTGGCAAACCGTTTCGTAAAAGTAAGTAAACACATTTTTCTAATGTAATTTGATGCACTGCCTCCACTTAGCAGAACTAAATGAAACCGTAGATGAATATACAATGTATTTTAAATACTTATTTTCTCACCGATTGTTTTAGAAGATTCAAGTTATTAATAGGCCCGAAGTCACGACAACTGGCAAGAGAACCTTGCCAGTTGTCGTGACTTCGGGCCTAAATTCGAGATCGTCATCATTTTAAACGTTAAAAGTGTAACAATTATACCTCAGTGGGTACCACGTGCATTTTCCGTTATCTGAGATTTTGTATAGGAAGAAAATTAGTTCCCAGTAAAATCCGTGCGTGTAGCGAGGGAACGGTTATCTGAAGGCCAGATATACGGGGGTCGACTGTATTTGATAATACAATTGTACGAAGTTAGGCTATATCATTGGCCTGTTCTACTTACGTTGTTTTTCTATCAACCGCAGCTGCAGCAGATACCCTTGGGTGGTTCCTGGATGCTGAATAAAGATGGTGGGACCACTACTCCGTACAGATGTCATCTTGGTAAAATCACACAGCGTCGTGAGAACGGGGAAAGATGCGTTTGGACCTGTACGTGTACGTGATTATAAAATAACGATTATCTGAGTATTTAAACTGTGAATAAATATTAATCACATATTTTTTAATATATTCCAGTTATTTATATATCTCGTACCATTTCAAACTTAAAATAATAATAATAAATAGCTTCAAAATTAAAACACCGTCATACAAATTAATAGAAAATATTAATTCATTATGCGCGGTCTATATACGTGCTCGTGTTATACAACATGTAATAGGAAAGAGGTCACTGCAATGCCCTGAACATGGATGTCAAATGCGCCCTTACATCAGCACCAGCGACGGGTGTAAGAAATCATCGGGTAACTGTTTCAGAGGATGTTAACTCAAGAATCGGCATCCAATGACGTAAGAGTACAGCATATTTTAAACATTACTATTAGGTTGGGTTGTTATTACATTATTGCATACAAATGCCATTTCTTAAGTTGACATGCTCAGAAACAGGTCCCAAATTGGCAAATATGTCTTATAAATCACACCAGGGTTACAGGTAGTCCAGAATGACCCCGGAAGTCGGTCCGTGGCGATCCGTAAAGAACATTAGTCAGTCCGATGCCAGTCCTTATATTAGTTATATCTTGACGAACCGTGGTGATCCTGTATGGTCCATAAGTCGCCCAGGATGTTTTGATCTGTTCAAAACATCCGTGGCCATCCGGGATGATCTTGGAACACTCTGGTACCATTGTGAATCCGTATACACGTAGTAGCAACAGGGTGGCCGTACTTCATGCTGGTTACGGTGTATGTGACTGGGGCTCTTAATTGTTATATGTGACTAGGGCTCTTGTTGTATGTGACTGAGGCTCTTGTTGTATGTGACTGGGGCACTTAATTGTTATATGTGACTTGGGCTCTTGTTGTATGTGATTAAGGCTCTTGTTGTATGTGACTGGGACTCGTTACATAATGTGACTGGGGCTAGTTATATATGTGAATGGGGCTTTACACTAGTCACTGGTGCTCAGGTATTGAAACTTCTACATTTCCCTGAAACATAGGATTAAGACGTGTGCGTGCGTGCGTGTGTGTGTTTGTGTGTATGTGCGTGTATGTGTGCGCGCGTGTTTTTTTGCGTGTTTTGCGTGTTTGAGCGCGCGCACACACACACACACACACACACGTCTATATCATATGGTTCAGAGAAATGAAGAAGTTGCAAACTATTAAAATATTTAAGTGGTAACGACAACACCATCTTTGCATTTTATAAGTCAACGATCACTAATGGGGTTTATTACATCTCCTGTATGATTTGTGATGCAAATCAATTTCCTAAACAAGTTAGATCTCTTTTCTTCCCCCAGATATTTCTTCTAATCTAAGAATATGTATTTGTTTTCTCACTATTTATCTTCACCTGTGATGAAGCGATGGGATGCCTTTAAATCAAAATTAATATGTAAGTTTGTATCAAACGATGATCTTGCGACTTCAAACATTTACCATCATAAATTATCCAGGGGTCGTGTAGATTTGCACAGCTGGTGTTCTCCGAATACTGCATAACCTCCACGCCAACCACGGCACCTGGTGACGTTGTTTTCACTACCCAAGAACAGTTGCTGAGCCTGCATCACATGTCCACATGTCTTGACATTAGGTGAATGGAACATGTGTTATTTTACATTGACATTCTGTGAACTGACATTATAGTGTTAGGTGTATGGATCATATTTTATTTTACTTGACATATTTTATTGTATATGTCATTAGGTGAACTGACATTAGGTGAATGGATCAAATTTAATTTTACATTGACATTAGGTGAACTTATATTATAGTGTTAGGTGTATATGGATCACATTTTATTTTACTTGACATTAACTGACATTATGTGAATGGATCACATTGTATTTTACATGACATTAGGTGAACTGACATTAGGTGAATTGATCGCATTTTATTTTACATGACAATGGATGAATTGACAATAGGATAATGGATCACATTTTTACATATTTTAAAGGTTAATGAATCACATTTTTCCACGACATTAGGTGAATGTGTCACATTTTAACTTTGCATTAAGTGAATGGGTAATATTTTCCCACGTGTTAAGCAGTGCTGACAATGTTTTTGTATGTTGTCACAATCCCAATAGTGGAGTACTTTTAATCGTAAATCAAAGTAAATTGACCACTCGCCTAAATGGGAGGATGACGTCGGACAACTTCAGATCTGTGGTGTTTCCCGACACGGTGATTTCCTGGTTGCATGCATCTATAACTTAATACATTTCAGTCCATGATAATAATAAAATAAGTAAATAAATAAATACATGCTGGAAGATACAACACGCCATGATGTAGAAGGTTCTTATTAATTAAATCCGTAGCCTAAATAACGTACTATGTAGGCCTACACCAATTTCAGTATAAATATTATGGTACGTACAATCATTATTCAATGGGCCTATATAATACCTTCCTTTGTACACTTAAAATACGACGTTACACATTCGTCTATATAGCCTACCTACCTGTCAATAGTGCCAAGGAAAAAATAAATCCATATAGTAAAATATACCTCATTTTCGTGGTGAGAAAACGTTAGTTAGTGTGTTAATTATTAGGCTCAGTTTGCGTTGTATCACTTTCAGTTGTACACAATCGTTATCATACACAAAGGTCAAAGGTCATCAGCAAACGGCGATATGGTTTAGAGTTGTCTACATCACACTATCATATATACCTAGACGCAAAGCATATACTTATATCTTTTCAGGTAGATTTCGTTTACGCCCACAATTGCTGTGAAAGATCGTTAATGACATTGACGATCTGGATTAATTTTGCCCTGTGTTGGTGGGCTCTTCAAAATTCGCAGTTGAACCACATGGGTCAGTCACAAATATTGGAAACGCTTGTAATAATATAGATGTAGGCTATATATATATAGATATATCCTGTGTCTATAATATTACGAGGATTTCCAATATTTGTGATAGGCACCTGTGGTTGAACCATCGAGTTCTCACCGTTCTCATACTAGGTATGCATAACTACAGAAAGTCCTGTATGTGGAGATGTAGCCTATAATGAAATATATATTCCAGTACTTCCAGCGGACATCAATTTTACCTGTTGAATATGTGTTAGGGTTTACTGGTAAACAAAACGGAAGCTACTAATAATATTGATAATGGTCCAGGGTATCCTTTCACGAAGCTCTCTTATCTACTAAGAGACCATAGGATAGCGCTTTCTTAGCAATGCATTAGCTATCGGCAAAGAGAGCTCTACGTGGTCATTTAGTGGAGGAGAGAGCTTTGTGAAAGGATACCTTGGGCCGTAACTATTTAAGCATAGGGGCAGTTGAATGAAAAGTACAAAGTGATATTGCGGTTAATGAGACTAAGGAGGTGGGTGGCTTTCCCCAACCCCGCCTAGCTACGGCCCTGGGTACCCTTTCACGAATCTCTCTTCTAAGAGAGCGCTACCAGTCTCTTAGTAGATAAGGGAGCTTCGTGAAACGATACCGTGGTCTAATATCACGCAAAAGTTGCATTTAGAATATGTGTAGTATTCTGTTTATCGTAGGACCTAACTAACTGATTGACTAGTTTTGTTACAAGTGTGTGTGTGTGTGTGTGTGTGTGTGTGTGTGTGTGTGTAGGGGAACAGATCAGTCCCTATGTAGAACAAAGTACTGTTGCTATATTTAAAACAGAGCAATAGTTTTCCTCTTCACATAGGTCTCTTACCCGTACCTGCATTTTGCATATGTTGTCATATTTTTATGGTGAAAAGAAAACGCTTCATAATTTCGAGTTATAAATTCATATTGCATAAACCTAAAGAATTGATGATCCTATACCCATAGTCATTGATTTCCATCTAAATCATCTATATATAGACTAGCCGAGTAGCTCTATAATTATAACATATGAGCCAATAACTATAGATAAAAATCACACATGCGATATATTTTTAGTAGTGAAAAGACATTGGAACCCATAAGACATGAAATATGACTACACTCTTCATGATACCCGACAAAGGGCCAAAATCATAAAATTTGCATCATTCCTCAACTCGGGTTGCATTGTTCAAGTTTTAAGTTTCAGAATGTTGATGAATGATGCAGGTTTTACCACAGGGACTTGTAGAGCGGAGCCAGTAGATCTACATCTGACCAGTCAACAAAACATTTTTTTACGAACTTAATAAAAAAAATCATAAAAATTATCCGTACGTTTGTTAGACGAATAATGTATAAATTTGCATTCAGTTATTAAAAAGAGCCCAACTCTAAATTTCATCATATTTCCATACACGTTTCAGGGAGGAAACGAGCATATAACTTT
The DNA here is from genome assembly GCA_032361185.1 of Lepetodrilus ovalis. Taxonomy (NCBI): domain Eukaryota; kingdom Metazoa; phylum Mollusca; class Gastropoda; order Lepetellida; family Lepetodrilidae; genus Lepetodrilus; species Lepetodrilus ovalis. The sequence goes on along the minus strand of JAUTBQ010193452.1, from coordinate 3,490 downwards.
CTGAACGACGACCCTGCTCGGGCGTTCCTAATAAATTCAAATACGTACATGTGATTGGCTGGCATATGCATATGCAAATTAGTACAGTACACATATAACATGGGAAGGTGAAAGTGGAGTTTCCGAAGTCTAAAAATAGGACGAGCCCAAAAATAGCGCTATGCTAGCCAATCACATGTGAGTATTTTAATTTATTCGACACGCCCGAGCAGGGTCGTTGATAGCTCGTTTCCTTACTTGTCTCTATCAGTGTATGAAAATATGATGACATTTAGAATTGGGCTGATTTTAATAACTGAATGCAAATTTATGCATTATTCGTCTAACAAACGTACGGTTAATTGTTATGATTTTTCTTTTTTATAAAGTTTGTAAAAAAGGTTTTGTTGACTGGTTTTGACAAGTCAGACGTCGATCTACAGGCTCCGCTCTACAAGTCCCTATGTGCGTGATAAGCCAGCCGGAGAGCGGGCATGTTCACGAAGCTCACGTCAAATGAGTGCTGTATTTTAAGTCGGATAGCATCCTCGTAACAGCCAATTCGTATAAAGCAAGGGATACGGACATTCTTGTTCACCAATCGTCTGTTACTAGGATGTTATCCTATACATAAAAGTGGTGTCCGCGCAGATCCTGCTACTGAGTTGGAGTAAGGTTTCGAGCTTTAGTGCGACGGTATAAGGGTTAAGGCTGTGTATATTATTATCCTGGGGCCCGCTGGTCAGACACAAATGTAAGTCTGGTTGCATACAAGACGTTTTAGTGCTACAATACTTGAGAACATGCTAACCGAAAACTAATGTAGCAATAAAAGTGCAGTATGCAACAAGGCTTAATTGTGTAGCTGGTTCTGAACATGTGCCTTAGAAGAATTTTAGGCTACAATGTTCTGATCTCAGTACGGCATGCACATAAGGTATGTTAATGTTAATATTTATAGCCATTACGTTTATCGTAATAGTGTTGTGCTTTTAATTTTTCAGGCAAAATGCAGCACCTAGATGACAAGGCGTGCTACCAGACCTGGGAGATGAACGTCACTCTGGCGGTGCTGGGTGTGGGACTAGTACTGGTCCTAGTTGTCTGTCTTGTCTTGGCGGTCAAGGTCATTCTCAGCCGGAAGTCCGAAACAGCCATGATCAAGTGCTAGACACTTCTCGTCCACAATGGAAATGTATACACGGATAGCTGCATCCATACCCTCAGTCACTTTGGGTATTGTGAACCGAACACAATGACTATACTTTCTGCCCTTTGAATATACGAATGAATTAATTAGTGCATTATGTCGAAGCGGAAATATTTCACCCATAGACTGAAATTGTAGTTAATACAATTACTAATTAGATTTAAGCAAGAAAATAAAGCAAACATGAACAATCATGCCAAAACGTTGAGTATTTAGTGTTATGGCCCTGTCACACTATAGCGTATGAAAGAAACGTATACAATAATTTTCATACGCACAAGAAGCCCTTGAAAATGCAGAATTGTGCGTATACTTACCGTATTTAACCTATGAGTAGCGCATGAGTAGCGTATGGGCAGCGTATGTCAGCGTGAGAACAGCGTATGAACAGCGTATAGCCATCGTATGGCCATCATATTGCCAGCGTATGTCAAGCGTACTCTGCGTATGGCTAGCGCATTGGTAGCGTATGAACTACGTATTTCCAGTATATCTCGATCATGTGACAAATATCAACGGCAGTCTTTCCATCATGCTGTGGTGGATCCTGGCCCTGTCACACTGTAGTGTATCGTACTTGCGTATGTCAGCGTATGAAAAATATCACTCGTACGCTGGTATACGCTGACATACACTAGCGGTACGTTAGGCTAAGGTTGGATTACTTTTTACGGTGCCACACGGCGCAAAACGCTACGATACGGCGCGCCGTTTTGCGCCGCTAGCGGAGGAGTGTCGGCCGACATGACAACGTAAAAGCGTCATTATTCCAAGTATGAACAGACGGACGTAAACGCTCGCACGCGTCGACCTATTTGCCAGGTACATTGGACATGTTCCACATATCATTTCCACCCGGTTTCACTAATAAAACATATTATTAAAAAAAAAGTAAGCATCGATTTACCTTCCTTTATTTTTTTTTATATAAATTATTGTAAATCTATACAATATATGTTACAGTCAATGTCTAAAATCAGGCAATGTGTAAAATGACTAAAATTTTCAGTGAAATTTTATTCACAAATGCACAAATTCCATTTCTTTAATGCTTACAATGAAAAACTTACAGCATTTATTTGGCTCATTGACTGGCATGAGTTTAATGAAAGAAAAATAATATTCTTTATAGGTATTCACACATAATTACTTACATTTGTATATTATTTCGCACAACAGTGTGCGAATACATATAAAAATGTATGGATATTATCTTAATTGTATTTCCAAAAAAACATGCCAGTCAATCTTTCTAATAAATGTAAAAGAATTGAATCTGTGAATTAACATTCACAAGTTAGCTTGTACTCAGCTTCAAATACAATAACTACAACAGTCTTTAGACCACATATCTACACATAAATTAATGTTTACTTAGTTTATACAAATCATCGGAGAAAGTGCACGAAAATGGGACATCTAGTTAATCTGGATATAGCTATCTTATAGGGGCTGTCCAAGTCTCGCGAGATGCCGCAAAACAATCATTTCTGATGGCAAATTTACAATAGCAACATATAGAAAATGGCTTTTAAATCCTTATTTTAAAATGGAATACTAGTATCCTTATATTTGCTATTGCCTTGAAAAGTACGATTATATCAACTTAGAAGCTACGCTGGACCTTGCATTATACTCAATTGTCCTTGTAGGTACGGGAGAAAAACAATCCATCATTAGTCAGTCATGTGGGATTTAAAAAGTACACCCTCGGTGGTGGAAATTTCCACCACCTTGGGTGTACTATTTCAATCCCACATGACTGCCTATGATGGATTCTTATACTACATGTCGAAGGACACGAGTATTTGTAATTTGACCACCTACTGGTATTTGAGAATGGGTGTGTGTAGACATACACCAGTACGTAGTATTGTTGCATACATAGGCAACATGAATACATTTCTGCTGTGCATAGAGTGGCAGTAATTATCTAACGCGTTTTCCCTTCACATAAGCATACATTTTTTAGTCGTGTCAGTAGTTGAACCGGTCGTGTCAGTCGTTGTCCCAGTCGTGTCAGTCGTTGTCCCAGTCCCTGTCAAATCCTGTTGATATCCTGGAGTTGTCGAATAATGTCTAGAAACTGAATGTGCTGCAGCTGTAGCCATAACAGACTGGTGGCTAGCAGCCAATCTTGAAGCTGTTTCCCGTAAAATGTCTCTGTATTCAATGAGAAACTCTGGGTAAGACTGATGTGTGTCAAAGATGACAAACTTGGTCGGATTCATCACATCGTTGACACACGAGTCGTACAAGATATTTCCTTTCCGTGCGGGAGGCCGTGTCATGTCCTCTGTA
>JAUTBQ010193441.1:0-10177 GCA_032361185.1 Lepetodrilus ovalis | reverse complement strand
GGGGTCCACATCTGACCCAGCCTTATATCCGAATCCGCTCTGTATCGAACAGCCTTATATCGAGGGGGCACTGTAACAATAATAAGTCCATTTGTAAAGTACATGTCTCCACGCCAATGCATGCTCGAAGCGCTGACAGCTATCTGAATGAATTGTTCCAATAATTGAATGCTTTCATAGTAGATGAAGTCAGCCGTGAAGGGTTGTAAACAGAGTTTGAAATAGTAATACATCGCTCACACTATAATGTTGGGTCTTTTCAGATATAGAATTCTTAAAAGTTATATCATAAATTATCCTTTTTCATGTTTTTGCCGGAAGGGAAATAATGAACACTGATCAATTGACAACATGAGCATGATAGTGAACATGATTGTGGCATATGACAAATATATGCATTATTATTATTATTACATGTATTAATATTATTATTATTATTATTATAAAAATCTTACAACAAAATAAATTAATGATTTGAATTATTTTATTTAAAAAATAGAGAACATGTAGATTAATAATTACATATCACCAAACTACAAATAAAATAATATAAAAAAAAAACATAAATGTGTTAAAGTATCAGATGTATTTCTAAGCAGCTGTTGTGGCCACACAGAATCAGTGATGTGCATTCCTATACGTAGTCCCAATATCGCCATTGGCCATTTAGCTGTTTGTCTGAGACTGACGCAGTTTCAGTTCACCAGCGTGGGCTGCTCGTCAACTGCTAATTGAAAGTAATACAGTGATAATAGTTGGGTGTGATGGCTGGTCAGTATTGACAGGCTGACCAGAGCTGACCAGAGCTGACCAGAGCTGACAGCCTTCCAATGTCTGGCCACTGCTGATTACATGCAGCCCCTTCACTCAGGTCAATGGTTCCTTTGTGAACATGCTCGTCCACATCCAGACAGTTACCCCTGATTTGCCCTGAGCAGAGGAACTTCTATGTTCATCCTGTGTCCGGCATCGTGTATCCGTAGTAAATGGAAATGATACTAAACACTGTGAGACATTAGAAGTAGGAAACACTGGAGGCATTACTCATAGTAATCACTGACCGTGTGACTTGACCAAATTGGTAACTTTTGAAGAGGCTTGGTATTGTGTCTCAGATTTTAATGTCTGGCAACATGTACTAGATGTCTTGAGACTTATTAAGCAGGTAACATATCTTTACAAAATGAAAATAGGTCTGGTAATATGTCTGAAAATGTTGCATAATTTGTCCATCACAAATATACTTTACAAGCATGTGAGTATTGAACAATAATACAAGAAACATTCTCTGTTATAGAATTTGTTTTCATAAATATGTTGAAGAACACTGTTAGGCAGATAGAAATTTAACTAGTAAACAAATCTTAGACAGCACTGTATGGTAAAAACAACTGACAGTCATTGAAACGGGTATATTAATGTGATTTTAGCGCAGATTACCAAAAGAAACCATTTACATGTCGAGGTAAGTGCCAAATGGAATCAATTCCTTCAGGCTAATAAGTCGAGTGTTAGCCACAAAGTATTTGGATGACAAGATAAACATGGCTGTGCTACCAGAAATCAATTAAAATGTCCGTCATGACATATCTGTATTGGGATGTTTCCTGTTTCCAAGACAGCTTTCAGGACAGGTCATACGTCTACTACAGGGTCAATACCATCTTCCCAAAAACGGCGTAATTCTTTTTAAAAAAAAAATGTTCATCAACAATATTTGGCTCATATATCGTGTAGAGGTATTAATTTGATGGAAATTAATTTGATGGAAATATTTTTCATTCATCTCATTTAGCTGAACAAACGATCAACTGACGAATGATCAATCAACAAACAATTTCTCTGGTCAATTCAGTTTATTCATTAACTTGCAGAAATATGAATACATTCTTAAATTAAAACGACTGGTTAAAATGGTAAATAATGATGCCATCATTCTGTAGCTGGCATTCACATTAAGAAACATGAGACTATTAGAAGGCAGTCCTTTTCTGCTGCTCCTCCAAGTCTCCTATAGGCCTACATACATATATAAGATGATGCATGATAACAGATGATGAAGTTGCATTGAACGTATTCCCTGGCTGGACATGCTGGCCACGATTGTGTCTGAGATAGCATCTGCCAGTGTATATGAGGGTCTTCTGCCCACAGCCGTGACATGTGGGAGTGTTGGCTTATCAAACCATTAATTCACTGTCATGTGTTGGCCTTCTGGAGTTCACAACTAGAGCCTCCAGTATCTGTTTACTTCACCTTTTACTTCCCATTGACGACTACTCTTTGCTCATTTGTCCATTCTCAGAAACACCCCTCCTCCTTCTCTACACCTTCGCACTAATGTTTGCCACTGCGTCATTATTATCAATAACAATTGTACGAGTGTCTGCAGTCTCTCTGCCCTGGGTTACAACAACCGAATCTCAATTACCTCGACTCTATAAGCTAGGGACCGAGGATGGACCATCGCAAACATTGCCTTCAGCAGTCCTAATCAACTACAAACATAGCATGTAGCTTGCACTGAGAATTAGCATTCAGTGTAAAACTTGTCTAAACATAATTCAATATAATCATAATAAAATTAATAGTGTGCTATTCTAAACTGTAACACAATTAATCCAACAAATCAATTTACAATTTGTATACAGTACAACAAGCAATCATCCGACATGGACACAAATATTGGAAGATACAACATCACTTTCAGGGTACAAGGAAATCTAATTCCTGGTATTGTGTCGGTGGGTGTTATTAATAAGTCAATCCATATCCTAATGATCTATAGACATGGGGTTCTTGGGTACTAATGAAATAAGTAACACAGTAACCAGCGAAGTAACTAAGGAAGTAACCAAGACTTCCCCGGTCAGTGTTACATGTAAGAAGGTTGACAGGTCTGGCAGTATTGAGTGATTGTAAGTTACGTTTATCTTAGATAATGTCTTTTGTTCTGAAGGAACATAGCAAGCAGAGCAGGAGGGAGTCAGAAATAGCCAGTGATTTGTTGCTTAGCGTCGTAGTGGCAATCTTTCACCAATATGATATGATTAATAGTTTATGACCATACATTAATAAAGATAGAAATAAATGGCAATGAGATGTGTCTACAAGGTTTCAATGTGACAACAAAAACAATACAATATGAAGAAAAAAACTATAATGTTAGCATCATACTCAGCATAAGTTAAAACTGTGAAGGCATCAACAAATCAAAAATCAAAATATAAAATAAATCACAAAAAAGGTATGATAGAAAATTAAATTGAAATCATTATGGTGTAAGTTAGCTAATTTGTTTCAATGAGTTAAATTTAATGGTAACATAATATATCTGTAAATGTTCACTGAAGAATGCCTTCTATATTTAAGCTTTGGTTAGCCCAGCTCTGTTGTGACCAAGAACATAGAAAACAGTGAGTGCAATATCACCGTCAGTAATTGGTCTTCCCTTCAGGAATTTGAAGAGGAATGCTTCCAGAGATAGAGGCATCCATTTACACAATTGTTATTTTGGCATTGTAGTCCAGATTACATTTATTGGCATTGTAATAGGCTTGTGCATGTCTTCAACCTGGCCACCATGACAAATCCAGTGACTGCGACACATCAATGTCGGGTCTGCTTTCCAGTAGTTAGCACCATGGTTACACAAGTGGGTGCAGAAATCAGCCTAACTAGATACAGCAAATTATTGCCTTTCACCTTAACAACCACAGAAGGCGTGGAGTGTTTGAAGCTTTTTAAATGAAGACTGATAGAGGGTGGCTTAAGAATAGGCAATGACACAGCAGCTTGGGGAAAGCTTCCATTTGTGGAGTTGATGACAGCAGTAATGGACACCCACAGGCAACAGGTTCTACGTGGGCACGAGCACATCATACAGGAATTGATTTTTAAAAAAATATCAAATTTGCATCCAATTTGTTCCATGCCAAAGTCAGAACACAGACACATCCATATTAGGACGAAGTTGGCAATATGAACTCCTATATATTGACAATGCTATTCTCACGGTAGGCCATATTTCTTATTGTCAGTATCGTATTGAAGACATAAATAGGCTGTCTAGAAGTCATTGGATGGATGTATATTAAATGATTATGAAACCTCTTCTATTTCTGTATGCCTTTAACATTCATCTTATTAGAAATTTGTTCCTTGCTTTTTTATTATTATCTCGAAAAAGGACAGATTGATGCACTTTTAGAACACTGCGAAAAAATCCCAACTGTTTCTGCCATTAATGCATATTAAGATTTTTAATATCATGCCTGACATCTTTAAATGGAACTCCTTCATTAATAAAACATTATGAATGAATGTATGTACTCTTGATAATGCTGAAGCAATTTGAATGCAACTAAATCTCTTGATCAATGATGAGATCCAGTGTTTTATTGTTTTTAATTAAATCATCACTGATCGCGATCTGTGTATGTAGGTCAAGACACCGATAATGAGATTGGCTGTAAAGAATATTTCATATTCTGAAACTGTTAAGTTAATTGTATTGGTCAATATGTTCCACTGGGTAAATAGTTTACCTGGGTATTGATTAATCTGATATAATTGGACATGTATCACAAGGCACTATCACAACACATAAGATGTATGTGATATAGTTTGAAGTGAAATGCAAGACTTGAATGGTGGAATTCTGAAAACACCAAACAAAACCTTGTACGTTTAAGAGTTGCAATAAAGAACCCCTATATTTACACTAAATGTTTTACACATTAGCATACTATTAATTTGTATTCCAGCTGCGACGATCAGCATTCATTCATTCATTCATTCATGCTATTAATATATACAGTATACTTATGTCTTTTGTATGGACATATGAAGCTCCTATTATCTATATTCCATATCATAGCTCCACACAGCTGAATATTAGCAATAAGAAGTGTTAATAATAATCATGCTATTTCCCTGCATCCATTAACATGGAATCATTTCAAAGCTCGGAACTATTTTCCTATGTGCATGATGATGGTATTCATAATTTCAACACATGCATATTGTAATTATCTACCACACTAAAACTTGTGTATAATGATGCATGGAGGAACTGACAGAGGTCAGTCTCTGTACCAGTGTTTGGATCTGAACCAGCTTACTATGTAACTATATGAACACATCCAATGGTCTGAAGTCCCAATGTACCTATTCATGCTTAGTGCCATCCAACATGGAACATTACTACTCATCAAAATAACATAACAAATGTGAACAGTCTCCTTTAGGGTCATAAAGGTATGAAATAACTATCATAAACAATCAGCTGTTACCAAGATTATTATTAATGCACATTGACAGTACTTTCAATACTTAAGATAAATAATTACGATAGTTATATATACTTATGCCGACTTACATACTTCCATATATTCTAAATCTCACCAACCATGTCGAGGCATAGATAAAACTTTACAATTAATAGTAGTCATCTATTTCTAATCTATAGATACCTCATAAGAAACTTGATGTCCTTGGTACTATTCATCATCTTAATCAGGTTAATGGCTAACAATGGTATTCAGCCGCTTATGGAAACATTTTACTCTCATGGACAGAAATACATTGCGCCATTGAGAAGCTTACCCGAGTAGATTCAGCCCGTGGTGCTTATGTCTATTACAACCTCGATCAATACACACAGTCTTACTAATGACCTAAGGCAGTCTTACTAATGACCTAATTCAGATACAAGGAGCTGATCACCTTCGCAATCAATGGCCAGATAAGTTGGCACTAATTAAAGCTATAGACAGTATCCAAATTACAGATGAGAAGAACCCCCAAATCAATTGGTCCTACTCTACAAAGTGTGTACATGATAAGAGCAATGACCACTAGTATCAGAAACCAAGGCAAGAGGTATCAGACTTGCTGAAAAAACAACAGACATGGTATCCTCCTGTCTTCTGTTAAAACATCCTAAAGACTGCAATCATTATGTACTCCTTGTCCGTTCAAATTAGAGTTGTCCTTACCTTGTGAAGCACAAGGCAGTATTTCACTTGATAAAGCACGTATTGATAATGTTGGTGTTCAATAAGTCCTGTGCTGGAGTTAATCAAGATTAATGAAACAAAATCCTTGAGAAGAAGAAATTGGAACCAAGTAATGACAGAGGCTATTGAAGATGTAGGAAAATAAGGATTATTAGTATGGACTAATAACAACATAGAATGTTCCTTCTTTCAAATATATAAGCTAGAAAATCCCATTACAAGCATATTCTATAGCGTTTCCTCCATTGGAGACTATCAAAGAAGTCTCTGAAGCTGTAACTGTGACCAATCCAGGTCAAATAAACAAGTCCCAACAAGCAACAAAATTGAAAACCTTTCAAAATGCATCTATGGTTATTGGATGCATTTGGAAAGGTTTACAATGCTGACTACAGATATTAGATATGGTTTATTAATGATAAAATTGTACAATTGTTTGTTCCTTGTATGACTCAAGGTAATTCTGACTGTGTTTTGTGTTGCAGGCCAGTTTCCTCTGGACCCGGAGCTGTGCGTGCTGTGGGTGACCAGCGACGTGCTGATGTGTACGGCCTCCATCTGGCACATGTGTACCATGTCCATGGACCGCTTCTTCACTCTCAAGTACCCCATGAGGTACGGCCGCAACAAGACCAAGAACATGGTGCTGCTGAAGATCTTCTTTGTGTGGGTCGTGTCCATTGCAATCAGCAGTCCCATCTGCATCCACGGATTCATCGATACCTCAGTAGTGTACCACGGGGGCATGTGCGTCCCCACTCTCACCACCTTTGTCATCTACGGCTCAATATTTGCTTTCTACATTCCTCTCATGATAATGATAACAACTTATGTGCTGACCATCAGGATTCTGTGGAAGAACCAGCGGCTGATGAAGAAGATTGAGCGGTCGGACATGCGTCCCAGACACGGGCATTCTCGACAGGACTACCACCTCGCCATGCCGCGTCTGCTGTCAACGCCTACTTCCAGACGGGTCAGCTTTCCGGAAAGTTTCAAGTTCAGTACAGCCTTTCCAATGTCTCCAAAGAGGCCTGTGCCCAACCCAGTCAAGTCTTCCGAGATTCCCAGTTCGGACATATCAGACACTGAGGACGATGAACACGATCCTATCAGTTCTACACAACTTCTGGATAGGAAATCTCAGTCATACAAGTCTATCTGTAACCGTGGTGACAACACCTACATGCTTCGGTCTCGCTCCAAAGAATCAGTGTACAACCCCACGTTCGATGCTTCCGATGAAGCCAGTAGTAGCATGGAATGCAAATTACACAAGTCTGCCAGCAACTATCTGCAGGTGCCGTCGGTTCCGTTCTTCAGCAGGCATGGTCGAGGACGGGGGCTGTACAACACAGCATCGGATACCAAACTGGATACCTTTACCCGCCCGAGTCCTCGACAAAGGACGATGCACCACAGTGCTATACAGCTGGACAGCTCGGAGTACCGGAGCCGCGAGTGGGACAAACGCTTCTACCAGATCCAGCAGGAGATGGATCAGTGCTTACAGGATGTAGATTCTGACAACTCGCGCCGAGCTCCCGAGAAAGCGGAGTTATTGTTTTGTGAGGAGTTTGTTCGATATTCGCTGAAGCCGTTGTGTCATTCCGCACCGAATACACCTCTTAGATGTGGATTTACTTCCGATTCTGGTGATTCTCTAGACAAGGATACCCGATCTAGCTCGTCAAGCTCAGAAGTAATAACATTCAATTTGAACTCTCCGAAGAAACCTCGTTCTAAAAACCCCAGTCCTAAGAGTGCCAGTCCCAGGAGTATAAAACGTAGGAGTCCCATGAGCAGGACGCCAGAAGAATCCCCTCGGAGTCCAAACGGACGGATACCTCATGACCTGCTCGCCAGTCCGACCCCTGACCTCCTGTCCCCAGATTCTGATGACCACGTGCTAAGCGAGTCTGTGGACAATAGTGCTGCTGAGCTGGACAGCGATGATCAGCAACTCGGAATGCCTTTAAGAAGATGCAACAAATTCAAGAAAAGCTTCCGGAAGACTCTACGCTTGAAAACACGGCCGGTGATAAAGCACCTGCTCTCTAGGAAGACGGCGACCAACGAGAGGAAGGCCTCCAAGGTTCTTGGAATCATATTCCTCGTGTTTGTGTTTCTGTGGACGCCGTTCTTCATTCTGAACATCCTCTCTGTGACGTGCGAGCGCTGCATGGCCAACGTCACCGGGACAATGATGTCTGTCTTCCTGTGGATGGGCTATGCAGCCTCCCTTGCAAACCCCATCATCTATACCATGTTCAACACTGCGTTCCGACGCACGTTTATTCGGATACTAACATGCACGATAAAACGGCACACATCCAAGTTTGCCGAAACAGCGTTCATGAGTTACACGACAATGATGAACACGGATCGGAGAAATACAATGACCGTGATATTCAAGGATGACTCTAGATGATTTGACCAGGTCTGTAGACACACAGCTCAACTAGATGGATCTCAGTAGGGGTGAAAAAAACATGTTCGCAAACATATTCACCAATGTTATTATAAAATTGATTGATTTATTCTTTGAAATTGATGTGAATTTACAATGAACGTGATCCAGTATTGTTATTGGACTGTTGGTATTATCCATAATAAAACTAAATGAGGTTTTTTAAAAATTAAAAACAGAAAAAAATGTCCTATCACAAAACATAAATTGTTATAAATAATTTGATGAAAGTATGTACATGTTGTCCGTTTTGTATAGTATTGTCATGTTTATCTTATGACTAAGATTTGATATCTGAAAAATAATAAATGTATTTTCTTGTGGACTATTGACCTGTGATTACAAGTGTCATGGCAAACGATATTGGATAAGAAAGGAATTGTCAAGTAGTCAGGATGACAAGTGTGGCTTCCGGCGTGACAAGTCCACACTAATACAATGATCCCCAACAAGGAGTTTGACAAGAGTGGGCCTGTCCTCCATTTTTAACTTCATATCCTGGCTCAGACTTCTCAAATATTGATTTTCTTCCAGAAATAGTTAGTGTTTTTGCAGTGTAGTAGACATTGGCAATCTCAGATGATGGGTGCCCATGGCAAACTAGATGTGGATTTACCTTGTCAATCATGACATGATTTAAGTCTGCAATGTCCTGTATGACAAGTGACTCTAGAAATATGAATAATAGATATATTCTGATACATTGATATTGAGCTGGGACAAGATCCGAGATAATACACTGGTGCAGTCACAGAACAGGCCTCATCAAAACAGAACATCTTCAAGTTAGCTATACAATGACCTTTACGTTGATGTTTTGTAAGCGCCTACTTCTAACGTCGGATTTACCAAGATTTCTCTTCTCCACTTGAAAATGAAGATTATTCATTGAGTGGATACTCTGTGAGACTGCATAGCTTAATTGGCATACCACATACAGATATTTGCATAGAATGTACTGAATGAAACATGTATTCCATGTAATAAGTATTCCAAGTCTGGCAATTCATCATTAAACTTACCTTTGTAAGATGTTTCAAACAAATGGGAGATTTGTAGTACAAAAACTCAAGATCAGCAATCTGGTTATAACATGCACACACCCTCTTTGAGGCTAAATCCAAATTATGGACATTCAGTATAAATATGGATTTCAAGGGGAATTATCCAGCTTTGAAAATATCAAATTGATGAAGGTTATTCTACAATTTCTAGTTAGGCTGGGGGACAACCGAGATAAACTATCATGGGTTGCCGAGTTGTGTGCATGCAAACATCGCCACAATATATATCCTGGTGAGTGAGTGAATATGGAGTTTAACGTCGCTGCGGGATATATATCCTGGTAAACATGTCATTGTTCAACATCTAGTTTCACATGCACATTTGTGAAAATGCTGTCATATAAGTAATCACAATTTGTAATAAGAAAATCGTAGTGATTAGATAATACCGTGAGAACATCACACAAAGACAATAACTGAGACGCTGACTACCACTTGCTATTGCAGTCATCTGGTCATTAAATAGGGAAACAAAGGGTAAATGGGCATGCCAATTAGAGCTGCTGACATTGTAGTGCAACACCCTTCAATACATGAGCTGATATAAAGGGATGGAGCTATTAACGTAATTACACTGGACAAACCACATTACATTAGTAGTTACCAGCGTGATTTCAGGGACG
>JAUTBQ010193430.1:0-10177 GCA_032361185.1 Lepetodrilus ovalis | reverse complement strand
AATGATACATGCTATTTCATTGGATGATTTTCCAGACCTTTTGAGCGGGAAAATGATTTCATTGGTTGGAGTTTTGCACAGCTTTTCCTCTAGATGTCAGCCAGGGTTACCTGTGGAGTGCTAGCGTAACAGGTACCTCTGGGGTGAGAGGATGCTGTGGTATACGATTCTAAATTACTAGTATTCATGTAGTATTTCCCACTGTTAACATCCATGTAATTGAAAGAGGATAAACACGTGTTACAGTTCTGCTTTCTGTCGACGATTCCAGGCATTGGGCATGGGTGTCAGAGGATGACATCTCCAGATTATCCTCTAAATCTACTAATCTCTACACTCCATGAACGAATATTACATATACAGAAAATAACAGATACATTATCTTTATAAATATTAAGCATTTTATTTCGGTATGTTCGTTGTACAAATATAAATGTAATATCTCGACTCATATACACAGTCTCAAATTCAATGGGCATTCAAAAGGTCATTCACGCAATGCTTAATGGGATGTAACGACATGATTAATGATCTGACCATCAAATGTCAATGGTGATGTGTTTGATTGTTGTATCACAAATTAAAGTAGCTGGGAGACAAATGAATTTAATGAAAAATAAATAGCAGCTTCGTAATGGACGATGACATGTTATTTCCACAGCTAATAGAATACACGCACATATATATTAATTTACAAATGTACAATATATACAATTTATCTGAACTGAGTTTTGGTATTAGCCTTCTCTGTTCAATAGGACTATTGATATTGCTGGCTAACGTGAAGATGCTTTTCGGGATAATAAGTTAGGTTGAAATGTATTAAAAGATATGTTTTAATACTATCGACAAATACACACGGATACGTGCGCGTGATGTAATAGCACACTGGGAATACATTCTGGTAGTTATCGACTAGAAATACATAAAATAACGAAGAACGTAAGTCACATGGCAGTGCATTTCCATAATATATATAAAAAAAAGGTTTTAGGTTGAAAGCTAAATTAAAAAATAATATAAAAATAATAAGTGGAGATTTGGGGAAATACATTAAAACAGGAAGACGTTCATTTCATGAGCCAGCATCTCCCTAAACGTAAAGTCAATCCATAAATAATAAATAATACCAACAGTTTACCTATCAAAATGTAAGTATACAATATTCCATGTGAAACACCTTCGCTAATATAGCATACGAAATAATTAAACATAATAATTTAATTACCTTCCATACCGGGGATTTTCATATATTAGTTTTAGTTCCATAACAATCGGATACCACTAAATTTACCAGCAATAGCGTATCTATATCACTAGTACCGAGTATCAGGTCACCCGACATTCTTTGACCCTGAAATGTCTAGAGGAAATCATCCACAAATATGGCTACAATTTCCTACCTCATTTTGCTTCAATCCGAAGTGAGAGCTAAACGTTAGATACAACAGGCAACAGAGGTGTGGACGAAGGTGAGGAATGGAATTTATCATTAATACTTAGTCTCCCGTTCAGTAGGTTTCCGGGACCCGTGTAGATAGGTTTAGGTATATGCATGGTGAGGCCATGTTTCTTATTCAACAGATCCCTGCTCTCTAGTTCTGAAAATCCTTCATCTAATCCCTTCCTGTTTTGTTCGTGAAGGTGATGCCCTTTGTTATTCCGGCAACACAATTTCCCGAAAACGATACTAAACAAATGTGTGCATTCATCTTCATCTACCGCGTCATCGTCCCCATCCTCGTACTCATTGTCTTCTACTTCTTCGCTACCATGACGTTCGATGTCACTCTCGCTCTTACCACATGCACACCTTGAGAAAATACTGACACATTTCTTAATTAATCTGTCTAATGGTTGTAATGACCTCAGACACTCGGGGAGGAAGTCCCACGTTTTAAGGCTTTTAGGCAATATGTGGTTACATTTGCTTTGCAATATGTTAAGTATAACGATAAATAATACAAGTACACCTAAAATGCTTACAGTCACAATAAAGGGTATTTTACCAGCTAAGGACAATGCGAAGAAAAATCCTGGCATAAAGAAAAACACGAGTATTAAATAAAACACAGCAAACCACCTGTATTTGGCAGTTGTCTTCCCCAAGAATTTGGCAACCTTGATTGGGATCTGTCTCATGGGGTGTATAGGGTAGAACAGCGCAATGCCGCAAATGTTAAAGAAGAGGTGACACAGCGCCAGTTGCAGGGCTATCTGCAGCTTGTGAGATGGAGCAGCGAGAGCGGCTAGAATACCCGTGGCAGTGGTTCCTATGTTCGAGCCCAAGGTCAACGGGTACATCCGGTGAAGCTTCAGACAGCCAACGCCGACCAATGGGGTGAGGGCCGACGTGAAGACGGAGCTTGATTGGACGAGAACAGTCAGACCAGCTCCAATTAGAATGGCGAGGTAGCCGCTAAACCAGGCGAAGGGGAATGGAAGTTTCGAATTGATGGTTTTCTTGAGGCAGACGGTGATTTTGTCTTTCAGGATGGAGTTAAGCATCTGGAAATAAAACAGGGGAATACAATAGAATGAAGTCAAAGTTAAAATTCTTCTTAGCGACAGTCAGATCCTCTTACCGGTCAGCTTATAAACAATAAACATCTTAGATGAAATTTAACAACAATGGATGTGTCCATTATAATGGGATATGAAAATATTACAGGTTCACTCATTCTTGATGATTACAATCTATGATCAAAGGCATGCTCCCGACAGCATCAATCTAATCCATCTAGCTCTGATGTCACTAACAAAAGAGTTAGGTGGAGCGGATAGCCAGTGTTGGGAGATCGTACACCACTATCAATGTTAGCTGTGTTGTGCTTACCTTGACAAGCAGAATAAGACACACAGTTAGCATGATGACGGAGACGACCAGAAGAAGACCTCCTGCAGCAGTATCGTTCAGGTAATGGTGGAAGTAGTTGAATATACCGTGGACTGAAATGAAAATATAGCAATTGAATTGGAAGTCTGACAGGTTACACCGATTAGCCAATTTAAAAATAAGATGAAAAGATCAACAACAAAATATTGTTTACATTGTTTTGGTAATATTTTTTTAACAATCTAAAATCTAATTTAATTAACTAGATGACGAAAGTTTGAACTTACATGTCGTATCACAGGTTTCTGTTGTGTGGTTGACTAGTTTAAACTCCGATGAGTTGACCTCTACTGTGTCGTATGTACAGAACACCTGAACATCGAGAGATGGAATATTAAACAGAGCTGAATAATACATATTTCAGAATCAGTATTCTACTACATCTACAAACCGATCACATACAAAGAATGCGTGTTCACTGTTAGGTGTATTTGTGCAGTTCTTGTCACATCACATAAATAACCCAGAGGACACAATACAGGTAATAATATTCCACTATACATTATAAAACCAATGGCTGGAATACTGCTACACACGGCGGTCCCGTGGCTGCCTTCTCACCTTCAGTATTCTTTTAGAGTCCGTCATTGGGTCGTTCTCTGCTACCATGGTGATGACCGTCTTGTCGACCTGCACGATCCTCTTGGTCAGAGGCTTAGTCAAGGTCTTCAGGAGGTCCTGTTTCCTGCCCTCCAGACCGCTGAAGTCAGCCGTGCTTAGCAGCGCATTCGTCAGGCGGTACAGGACATCTGTCATGAAGGAAGCACTCGTTTATTCAAAGACGTTATGTCACATAAGCATTGCAACGACAGCAGTTATATGAGTACAATGATCAACGAAGAACGAAGGGAAGGGTGTGTATATTATCACATACTATTGCAATTCCTTCTGTTAAGTACATCTGTTAAGATGGCATTGCAAATTTAATCTGAGATTGTCCGAAGCCCGATTGGTGCCAACTATCAAATGGTTTTTTTAAATAACAATTAATGTATGTGCCATGCATATTGCTGTATACATGTCAACATACACATGTAGATTAAACATTATCAAATTTGTCATGACATTAAAATAATGATAAATATATATGGACCTGTACGTATTGCTGCACATTCGTTGACATGTTATATGATTCGTGCAGCGAAAGCACCATCCTAGCACTCCAGGGGCGGTATCCTATAAACAGCTTAGGACTTAAGTCTGCAAAACACTAACTTTGTGACACATTTTGACCAAGTTTTCTATATTGGATTAATCTGACATTTTAGACATAGATTCAATAAAGTTTGGCTAAGCCAAATACAGAAAGCTAGGTCAAAATAGGTTGATAACTAAGGTTTTTGTTGCTGACTTAAGTCAAGCAAAAACTTAAGTTGTTTATAGGATACCGCCCCTGAGGTACAGGTTGTTAACACTTCGTGGTTAACGTAATCGGTACCTCTGGAGTAGGAGGATGCTCTCATGTTTTTCTGAAATACTAGTAGCACCAATGAACGTGTGTTCCCACCATGCATGACACTATCCTCCGAAACTAGGCCTCATCACATGCGCCACTCTACGTCAGAGAGGCATACAGCGTGGACAATCACTGAGTTGGGTACCGAGGATTATTGATACAAAGAACCAGAGCAACTGCGGACACTCACGAGCTGTGGATTCCAAGGGCAGGAGGATGGCGACAGTCAACCAGTTGAAGACGTCGTGCACGGTGGCGCCGGAGAACGCTCTCTCGAACTCCTTGCCCTTCTTAGAGTGTGCGAGAGACACCAGTGTGTTGGTCACCGTCGTGCCGATGTTGCAGCCCATGATGATAGGAATGGCGGGCTGGACTTCGATAACTGTGGACACAAAAGTTAATGATCTTTAAATTATCTTAAATTTGGCGTGATAAGAATTGGATTGGAGTGTTGGAGGATGGAATGATATACGACTAATCTGAAACTGGGGGATATCATATTGTGGCAGATTCTCAAGTAAGGGAAGCGAGCAGACGACAACTTACTTCCGGAAGAGACCATGGTGATGACGATGGAGGATGACGTGGAAGAGCTCTGAAGGAGGACGGTTGCTAGGATACCCATCATCAGACCCGTGATGGGGTTCAGAAGCAGCTCGCTTTGAGCAAAACATTTTCCTGAAAATCAAAACGGGGAAGATCAGTAACATGTATAATATAATGACAGCCTGACAGAGTGTGTGTGTAAGAGAGAGAGAGAGAGAGAGAGAGAGAGAGAGAGAGAGAGAGAGAGAGAGAGAGAGAGAGAGAGAGAGAGAGAGAGATGGATGGGGTTGGTGGGGAGGGGCGTGCGAGGTAGAGATGTGACGAGGTATAAGACGAGCTTATCATTTATTTACTAAGACCTTACTTACAGTAATATCAGTCCCTTTGTCATTGTTCAATAACCTAACGCTTAATGTAGGCCTATTTAGCTTACTTATGCTATTAGTCCTAGGAAATGCGTTAATTTACACTCTCAGGTATAACACAGGCATACTATAGGCATAATGCTTTATGAACAGTTATGAAACGCCACAATAGCAGCATTCTGGTACATATTGGGCACTCACCTGCTGCTTTCCCTCCTAGGAGTTGGAAGGCGTTGCCGAGTAGATCCAAGGAGCAGATGAACAGGTACAGGAGCAGAACGATGCTGGTGAATTTGAAGAATCCTAGAGAAATACTTCTCAGTCGACAGCAGCTAGTGGTGGAATCTGAGGACAACGAATGTCTATTTGATATAATACTGAAATAATACACCGAATGAAAACAAACCATATTATATAAGGAGGTTTATATAGATCGCGTTATACCTACCGTGTTAGCTGATTAATCACAAATAACAAGTCCATATTACCAATACAAGGCCGGAGTATTTCTATTTGTATTTAACTCACGGTATTAAGTGCACCACACAGCACTGTTACATTGTACCTATATCTGTACAATATAGCACTGTATATAATTTTATCATATACTTATAATTACAGTATTGTCCTTCGATGAACGTCATAGACGTCACTATCATTCATAGCACCATGAATGTCGAAGTCACTGAATTTGGTCTCATGACTTATTATCTTCATGGCACAATGAACGCTACCGTAATGACTCAACTGCATTATTTAAATGAGATGTGTTTGCTATGAGAAGTACCTCTGCGCAATACTAGTATGTGTACTTTGAGATAGGTGCAACAGTATGAGCAATAACTATTGCCCTAAAGTAGGCCTACTTACCTCATTACATTAATATTGCCACAGCGTAAGCATCTCTTATTACCACATGTGTCGGCCTACTCACCGTACTTACAGTAGCTATGACATAATAACTTACTTATCTGGAATTCCCTAATGTTCTAACTCATGTGCAATTACACCGCGTGCACCACCATGTGTTGTTGGTATATTACACAATACTGGCCGATCCTCGATCGCTGCTCAACATGTAGAACGTACCAAGCGGAAGCGGGTTTTACCGACATACATTAAAAATGGATCACAAGTTCTCGATCTATTCCCCAGAAAAACCACGTAATTATGACTTGAATATTTAGCCGAATAAACCCCGACATTTCAACATACCGGTATAAAATATTTATTATTTATTAAACGGATCGCAGATAGATTTTCTGTTTAAAAAAAAAATAATACAAAAATAACAAAGACCGATGTTGTACATTAAAAATAAGGTCTGATTTTGTTCAGACGTGTTTGGAATGCGCGCCGCTAGCTATTCAATTCAAATCCGGTAATGTTGCACGTCCGCCAAATGCTTATCGGTGACATCTGCTGTACTTGCGCAGTCAACCAAGGCGCGCATTGACATCGCCTACACTGTCTGCGTGCAACATTATCGAACGAGATTCGCTAAGACTGTTCACACTAGGTTTTAATAGTGCATGAACTAGAATAAAATTATAGTACTAAAAACACATTGTCATTGTCATCCTATTGCCGTATCTATGGTGATTATTAACACCAGGAACTGGGGATAATCTGCCGGCGAAAATTAGCCTACGATATAATCAATACGACCGTAATGATTAATGATTAATATGCCGGCTAACGCCGCTATTAATAGTATAGACATACGGAAAGGGAACAATATTAACATGTCGCAAAACAAAAACTAACGAAGACATGAATTGAAATGTTAAGGTAAATATCTTGAGAAGATATGCGCGGCTATTAACGATGTACGCCTAATAATCAGCACTACCGGATTCGAGTCAAATATGGCGGCAGCACGTGGAACAAGCCGGTAGAAGAGCAACAACACATGCATGGCGTATAGCAACGAGGATGTCCAATTCAAGAACTACATCCCTGACATGAAAATACTAAAGACATACGGGCAAAGATGAATAAAATGAATAGACCTACTAATTAAGTAGAGTCCATTCATTTTCTTTTCAGTGATTGAAAAAAAAAATTTAAAAATTGGTATGGTCTGAAATGGAAAACACGATATAGATAATAAGACTGGGTTGAGACGACGATGACAATATAGGAACGCGTACAACAGCGATGGACATATTATACACACCGTCAGTGGCACGGCAGGATTTGGTAACGGACTCAATGGAGCTGGACATTGCATCATCGCCGTCATCGCTCGCCCCATCTTCATTCTCATCGTCATAGTCATCATCCCTCGGAACCCCGTCTCGGAAAGACGCCACGCTGTTTCTAGACGAGAACCCGGAGTCCTGGCCAGTGGCTCCGATAAATTTTGCCGTCTCCGGGAGTAGGGACATACCCTAAGACCAAGGAGGGTACAGTTATAGCAACCCTTGTACTAGCAGACTCAATGATTCCATCTAAAAGTATTATAATAAATGCCAATAAATGTCTTACCAGTTCTGTGATCAATGCATTGTCCAATGGCTTAGCATCAGTAATCTTCCCAGGAACAGTCATTTTCCAAATTTATGGGTAAAATTTGGAAAACTCGTTTCTTTCCTCTCCACTGACTGTTTCCTTGGTCTGTTAAAGGACTGTTTGGCGCAACGTGCCGACAGTTGAATATTTAATGTGGCGACTAGTCACTACGATATTCACTCGTGTTCTCGGCGTGTGAAGCGGCGTACATTCTCATTGGTTGTCATGTTGACCTACGATTCTGCGCATGCGCTTTTCTGTTCACATTGTATGAATGAATGAAATATTTACAACCCTGAGAGTGGAGCTGAGCGCGTAAACGATTTGAAATGCGGATTCTACAAATAGAAGGCATTACCTGCAATTTGAACAATACTAGTGTGAACGTGTAGAACATATTAATAACACTGTTGAACTGTCCTATTATAAAAACGACAACTGTAAGTTTGAATATAATTAGCCTAAATTTAATCAGTAATCAGACATGTAACCTCTATAATAGGTAATGGTTGTATTCTCGGGTTCACAAGTTCGAACTGGTTGAATCTAGAATTATGATGTCGAAATTTAGCTACTGATTCTAGTAGTAACACTGTTTTATTATTGTAATTAGTAGTAGTAGTAGTAGTAGTAGTAGTAGTAGTAGCAGGAGCAGCAGCAACAATAATAATAGGCCTAATGATATTTATTATTAATATTATTAAACTGTTTATTTGTAGTATTATTATTATAATTATTATTATTATTATTGTTATTATTATTATTATCATCATCATTATTATATTATTTCAACTATCGAGTTCATATAATTCCAGATGAATATCTTGACTCAAAACACCCAGAATAGCTTTATGTGAGCTTTATAATCACATTACACACACACACGCACGCACGCTCGCACGCACAGACACACACACACACACACACACACACACACACACACACACACACAAACACACACACATACACTCTATACTTTGATATGCGAGTAAAAGGTATGCCTGCTATGCCTTGAAAGCATGTAAACAAGTGTATTATTTTATATAAACATTTGTATTGAAACATTTGAAGTCCAACTATAGATAGCAATACTAGCAACTAAATATTATATTACACTGTATTTGTTATTATTATTATTATTTAAAAAAAGGAAATTGGTGGAGACACTTCATACTAATTGCTCATATTTAAACCTCTGTCCATTAATATCTTGATAAATAGAGGGTCCTTTAATAGCTGACACAACAATAATACAATATGAACACACTACCTGTCCACGAGTGAATACATGCACATATAGTGATTGACCGATATCTGCATTGGATATATGATGTATATATAGCGAGTCAGTTCCAGAAATCTACCGGTATTTATATGATAGGTAAAATCCAGTTGTAAACAAGTATAAACTTTCCATTTAGTAGAGACTGTTCAGATATGGGAATTCCAGTGTCATTTAGGCAAGTTTAGAGATAAACTCCACCTCTATTCAAAATATACATATCATATTTATTTTGAATGATTTTGTGTTTAGAAACTATTGGGTTTGTTATGTGAACAATTTGGTAAAACTACTAGTAATTCAACAATAGTTTAATACATTTTTAGTTTGTCCATTCGTTTATGATTCCGAATTCTATTGCAATTCATTGCAAAGATAATAATGATGCAACGCTAATCATTCAAAATCTAATAATATGCTCTTTACTGTGAGATAATCACTGGATGGACCAACGTTCTTATTGGACTGACATTTTGTTATTGTTCTAGAAATATACATACATGCTATTAATATTGTGCCACAGATATATTTTTAACTCAATGATTCTTTTATTGACATTGAAACATCCCCTTATTATTACAATTACATGTTGTGGTGTATGTGTATCGTACATACGTACGCACATTTGTAGGGTGGTAACACGCGCTGTACACATGCACATGGTAAGGGTTGCCAATGTAGGCCTACAGCTAATATACAGGAGTGGCACAGCCGTGTAAATTATGGCAATGTATGCTATGGTATGTCATCACTTTCCATAGAAAAAAATATCATATGCCACACGATCCGGATAGAGGAATTTTAATAAAAGGTGTTCGGTTGTTATAATGTACTTTACAAGCGACAGTACATTTGAAAAAAACCCACCTGATGTAATAGTATTACTCTGTAGTGGGTTCATAAACTCTGCATCATCTTTAACCCATGGCCGTTGCCTGCTCAACATCCGTCATCTCGGACTAAACGATGGCAATGTGTTTCAGAGGATGCTAATTAATTAACGATCGGGTATACTACGAGAGTACCGTAATTATCAGCCATGTAGTGATGTCTCTTGTATAGCAATATATATATATATATATATATATATATATATATATATATATATATATATATAT
>JAUTBQ010193419.1:0-10178 GCA_032361185.1 Lepetodrilus ovalis | reverse complement strand
TCTGGCTACTGACATCAGTCTATATGGTGTATGTGACAGACTGCGACCTTTGTGTCTGGCTACTGACATCAGTCTATGTGGTGTATGCTACTGACATCAGTCTATATGGTGTATGTGACAGACTGCGACCTTTGTGTCTGGCTATAGATATTGCTGATTATGCTGATTGCATGTAATTAATAGTGTTTTGACAAGGCATGATCTCATTCAAAGTTTCCATCAGAAGTATCTTTCCACTCATCAGTATCACTCGCAACATGACTCGGGGCCCAGACATAGAATCGGCGCAAATTGGTGAAAGATTGCTGCAGCGACGTTAAACTCCATAATCACTCACTCACTCACCCAGACCTAGTCAAATCTCGCATGGGATACAGCTAGAACATTAAGAAGAACTGAATCCCTTATAGAGCTTTGTATAATGGTCTGTACTGGTCAGTCGGTCTTCGGCCATGACTGGTCTAGCCGAATGTAGCTGAATGCTGGCAAGCTTTGTACACTGGTCAGTCTGTACTGGTCAGTCGGTCTTCTGCCATGACTGGACTAGCTGAATGTTGGCAAGCGGCCTGTGTGTGAGAGCGAGGGAGTGTGTGAGTTGTGTGCGCGGCCACCTTGACCTGCCCGCTCTTGTTGGGAGTAGTTCCACCAGCGTGCGGCTGACACTGGCATGATCAATATATGTGTTCATTGTCCGGCTGCCTGACTGACAGACTGACTGACTACTGTCCTTGCCAAGTGACCGGTCTGCCACAGTCTGCCACAGCTTGCCAGCTATTATGGGATACCGTGGCTGTGCCAGTCGGAGTCTGTTAGGTAAGACCCCCGTTGGTAATGTAACCATGGCCAGTGTGTTATTGTAGATCTCCGTAAGCAGTAGGTAGTGTGGTCCACATAACCCTGCCGACTCGGGACTGACAGCGGTATTTAGCCATATTTTGAAACGCATTTATCGCCCGATCTTTTCATTGTGTAATGAATGAATGCCATGACAATGTTGGGGTCTGAGATTACCGTACCCGTTACTCATTTCGTCTATGGTTATGATACTGCTATATGTGTTTGCTTTATGTCATTGCTCACTGCCGCTATTGTTGCTGTGTGTATGTGTGTGTGTTAACACTGTTATGTAAGAGTATGGTGGACACAGAGGCCACTGTTTACAACATGGATTCTGATAGACGGCATACTATGAATAGTTATGACCACCATGGGGACAGATACATGACTTTGAAAGAGGGGAGTGGTCTGGGATATTTATATATCTTCAATGGACCTTGAAAGGTGGTGGTTTGAAAGCAGTGGAGTGGTCCTTTTGTGACTTGCATATGTTGGGCAGTTATCTATAATTGATCATTTACGCTTTTCTATAAATATATATAGGCATTAAAGATGAAAGATAAAAAGTATTATTTTGAAAATTTACATGTAGATATGTTGATATCCTTCCACTCTCCAGGATCATGCAATGTTAATTATCTGTCTTGGTAATACGTATTAAAACTACCATCATTAAAAGTCGGCTATGGTATGTAATGGGTTTGTCAGAGAATCAAACCTTGAATGAAGTAAATCAATATTTTTATTTTATATTTTTAATTTTTTTTAATTACCTGACCAGGTTTACCTCCACTCTTCCAAGGTCAGCTTGTCTGGAAATATTTTAATCACTTGGCTAATTTTCCATGGATATTTTGGTGAGCATCCAGCATGTGTTGGTCATCCACTGGTCAGACTGCCAGCGTTCTCAGCTTGTGTTTCTCCAGGACTATTTATTCAGGCAGTGTGGTTATCTGTAATCAAACCAGGGATCAAACCTTGACCAGTACAGACATCACGGACATTGCCAGCCACCATTGCCAGCACATTCCTCTCAACCAGACTGTGTGGGATGAATACTGAATGTGTAAATGAACTGACCAGATATTAAAAGCTATGACCATTTATGATGAATTTCTGTTGAAGAATATCGAGTATCGACCCCTGTGTGGTGGTGATGAGATGATGTCTAATACAAATGTCAGCTTGATGTTTAATACAAATGTCAGCTTAAATTAATTTTATTCTAATAGCCAACAACTAATTTGCGATGTATGGTGTTGTCAGAAGTTAGTTTTGAATTTCTGATTATTATCATTTTGTAGATGGTTTCAACTTTTTTAAATCTTGTGTATGAATTGGTATTGCCCATTTACCCCCACTCCACCCACCAATACAGTACAATAACAATAATAATAATAATAAACAAACAAAAAAGGAACAAAATAAATTGGCTTAACTGTGTCAAATGTGGCTTAGCTCCCTATTCATTTAATCATAAATTATTAATAATTAATGTTGTCATGATTATTAAATATTAATGTTAAATGTTCCCGAAGATTGATCGTTTCCAAACTGTTAGACTCATAGTTTCTGAGAAGGTTGAAATATATTGTGTATCAATGCAAGTGTCCCCTCGATATAACGTTGAATTTGCGGTCCATGACATTCCCCCCACCAGCCTTATCGATAGTACAGGTAAATAACAAAAATAAAAATGGGATCCACATCTGATCCCGCCTTATATCTGAATCCGCTATGTAACGAACAGCGTTATATCGAGGGGACATTGTAATTAGCTGAGTAACTTTAATAGAAATCTGGAATATCTGAAATTACTTAGCAGCTTGTGGTGAATCTCTGGAAAGATTTGAGTTACCCAATATTCTGTGACAGACACACTAGATGGTTGCTTGCATCGTTGGTGTCTGGCATTGGGAATGATGGTTGTGTCACATCACAATTAAATGTAAGGTGATGCTGGTACGGTGAGGGGTAAGATGATGTTCAGAGGTGATTTGAGGTAAAGTTATTAGGGAAAGGTAAAGGTCGGTGAAGTTGTTTTGGATGCAAACAGAGGCTCAGAGTCGAGACCTTCCCAATAACAAGTATCGGGGTATTTGCAGTGAACTGTGCCATAAACAAAGCTGAATGAGATACAATGTGTCTATGGAAAATGAATACTTATGTATCTTGGTTCATATTGCCCAGCCATGGTTTGTTAGCCATCATCATTACTACATATTATCCTCCCACCAGAAAAACACTGTCATGAGATGCTAAACTTATGTTACATATGCAATCACTTACTTCCATCTATCACAAGGTTTGAAAGCCTATTTATAACCAAAATTCTGTTTGAGCGAAATGGGTGAAAGATCCCCGCAGCAACGTTAAACTCCATAATCACTCACACTGAGCGAATTGGATGCTCATATTTCAAATGGTCAGTTGATATGATCCCGATGAAATCGAATCTTGCTCCTAACAGATTCCCAATTGCTTTTCCAGGTCAGCAGAACAATGGTAGCCAAGTGCCTGTTGACATGAAACTGTGATGTGAACTGGACAGATGTGGATGTTTGGTGATGGATAGCCAGCCAGATGCCTGTCAATATATTTGTAGGTAAGTCAGGTTTTGTTTCATTCTTCACAAGGCTTCTCTTCAGCATGGAGGCCATATCATGGACATGAATCTCCCCCTTCCCCCCCACCCCCATCTTGGAAGTTCAACAGACATGTCAAATGGAATAGTCTTCAAATTTTGAAAGTCCTATGGTTAAGATAAAAATTTAAACAAAAATAAAACATACACAAATAGTGATATTTGTGGTATACAAACTGGTGTTGATATTCTATCCAATGAGAGTGGTCTGAAAACATCAACAGTTGGCAGGCTGTCATGCCTCTCTACTGCTTCCAGGCCTGTCATATCTCACTCAGAATACTGTGTGGGTCCATTGATGGCCAGTTGTGGGCATCACTTATGGTTGGATGAGTAAAACTAGCCCTGACAGGGGGCACCTGATAGGACCCGTTGACCCAGTCTCGCTCCAGGCTGGCAGGCTGTTTCCCTGGGGTCTGCGGAGATGTGGAATTGTCATCAGGAAATGAAGCTTTTATTATTTTCCTTTCCCTGTGATGTATTGCTGAGCATGGAGTTTAACAAAGTATTTGTTGTAATTATTTGGAGGAAATAAGAGAGTAGTGATAGATTGTCTCACAGGCCCATAGGTGTGTTTTCAGATACATCCAATATATGTCAGATAATACCAATGTGTATACTGGTCCATATATATATATATATATATATATATTGGCATGGCCCAAATAAGTTACCAGTGTGACTACAAGTATATATTTACTGTAGACATGGCCCAACTGTTAGTTACCAGTATGTGTATACAGGTAGGGGTATGTATTCAGACATGACCCAAATAAGTTACCAGTGGGTACAGAAGTACAGTGTCCCCTCGATATAACACTGGATTTGGTGTCCAAGACATACCCCCACCTTATAGTACCTGCCTTATACAATAGTACAGGTAAATAACAAAAATAAAAATGGGATCCACTACATCTGACCCCGCCTTATATCCGAATCAGCTGTGTATCGAACAGTGTTATATCGAGGGGACACTGTAGATATTTAAACATGGCCCAACAGTACGTTACAAGTATGTGTACAGATATGCGGTAAGCAGACATGGCCCAAATTAATTACCAGTGGGTACAGAAGAACATATATCCACACATGGCCCAACAGTATGTTACCATTATGTGTACAGATATACACTAAGCAAACATGGCCCAACTATAAGTTGCTAGTATA
Source organism: Lepetodrilus ovalis (assembly GCA_032361185.1). NCBI lineage: Eukaryota > Metazoa > Mollusca > Gastropoda > Lepetellida > Lepetodrilidae > Lepetodrilus > Lepetodrilus ovalis. The sequence goes on along the minus strand of JAUTBQ010193419.1, from coordinate 5,530 downwards.
CATACAGATGATAGGCAGACATGGCCCAAATTAGATACCAGTAGATCTATGTATATATATATCTAGACATGGCCCAACTGTACGTTACCAAAATGTGTACAGATCTATAAGCAGCCATGGCCCAAACAAGTTACCAGTAGATCTGTATTTTCATGAATATAGACATGGCCCAACTGGCACTACAAGATGCAGGCATAGGCCCTATAGGATGCAGACAAGGCCATACAACTGTAAGTTACCAATGTAACTGAGTAACGGGCCAGAAGTAGCATCCCTAGTATATTGATTATTTACAATGCATGGTAAGATGTTGATAGAACTGTTCCCCCACTACATCCAGGTCCATCTGTGTAGGGCCAGGCCTGACAGGTAATTAACATCTACATGCATGTAGTGATTCTCTCAGTCAGCTGGGACACCCACACCATTGGCACAAACCAATATTAGCTTGGAATTTGAAAACAAATAGCAGTGTTTTTATCAAGGCTGCTCTTAATTTACTGAAGTGGAATAGCAAATTTTGGATTTGTTTTGGTATTATGTTTCATCCCATTGCTTCTGGTATTATTGTAAGCTTAGGTTGTATCTGACAATTTTACGGTTGTAAACTAAGTTTGATTTGTGCAAATGAATCCTGATATGGTTAATATATTAATGTGCTTGTCAGAGTTGCTGTGTGTGTGCCATAGGTTTGTATACGTCCACAGCATCCACAGGTATATTTATATATATTCACATTTATTAGTATACCGTATGCAATATATGGGAAATAATTTGCAATGTTAGCAATTTTGCAAGCATCAGCTGAACCTATATATTATTTGTATTGATAAATCAAGATTTTTGTGAATTTAATTTTGAACATGATCATTCAAAGTGTTGACGATGTTGTTCGTTTACAATTGCATATAACTACCCTGAAGAAATCTTTGAAACACCTTTGAAATATGCCTTGAGAGAATTGAAAAATTTCTGAAGGCTTCAATGAAAATTGTAAATCAAATCAAAGCACATTAAAAGTGTTTTTAAAAAAAGTAGGCACTTTTTGTAGAATTTAAATTTGCTGCAACTGTTAATTATATTGATATGCCTGTGATGAAAGATGTGTCGTTCTCGTGAACGTGCAATGCTTGTAATTTGTGAAAAGCCTGGGCTTTGGTGCAATTTTAGTGTTAAATGGGTCAGCGGCAGGTAATTAAGGACCATACAATAACACGGCTAAATTCTCCTTAAATCCCCTTCAAAATAGTGGGCTCCTTTTGATCCCCAGGAGGGGAAATATAGGGTTACTAGCCATGGTCATTCCAGCTTGACATGACCTAGATCTGGGGTCAATGAGGCAGAAAGGTCATTGTAACCTCGCTGGCAATATTCTACCTTCTGTTCAAAGGGAGGTAACTGAGTGTTTGTGTTTGCAGGCTGTGGGAACATTGCTGGCTGTAGCACCTCCTTTATGAACTGTGATAGTGCAAGGATGTCTGCTAAGATACCGATGTGATATCAGTGATGACCTGGTGCATTAATGATTGTTATTTATCTCGTTGTATGAACTTGGGGTTTTATTATTTCAGATATCAAGGAACATAGAAAACAATGAAGTTGTCTAAATGGTAAGTATTGACTAGTACATTCTAGTTCATTTGTTTATACGTCGGTAAATAATGAATTCTATTTCATTAACTAGTGATTAATCGTGTTATTATTGTAGTGAAGAATAGAACAAATTTTTCAGGTATCTGCCAATATTGAAGAAATAGAGTATTTAGTTAAACATGGCACTCCTGTATAGGGAAACCATATCGCCAGCCTTAGCCATAGTTTACACCATTGCGAAGGTGGGAGGTGAGGTTACCATAGAATTACACTGTTTTCACACAGCAGAGCCCTGTTCTAAAGAACCAATGGTGGTGTATGTGTGGAATATTCCCGCTGTGATGTAGAGCATTAATTAATTCAATTAAGGACACATGTCATGGCCTGTGTCTAGAAACAGCTCATTTTTAATGAAGTTACTGGACTGACGACAACAATGATGATGTATATTTCCACCAATAGGGTCACCAATAGAAAATCTATTCTTTATCATTACAATTCACACCTTAACCCCTCATGCTGGATTAGACACAGACACTGCTCTTTCGGGTATCTCTGGTTGCCTGCAGCAGGGCGAGGGTTTAATTAACTGTTGCCACTAGTAATGTAGGTCTTTGTAGATATCCACGAATAATTATTTTACTGAACCCTCAAAATATTGAAAACCAATGGGGCATGCAGGAAAAGTAGGTTGTTGCCCAATATACTTAGATTGTGAGTTTGATCCCAATGGTTTTTTTCAAGGACAATCTACAATTATTTTCTGTGCAATGTAAACCTTATCTTTCATTGAACAACATTATATTTAGTTGCAAGTCAAAATAATGATGTAAATGAAAATGTGTTCTTGTTACGTAGGCTTGTCTAGTTATTCAGTGATCTCGTGGAGTAATCTAGTCATCGAAACCGTAAACTAAGCCAAGCATGACTTGTGATGGCAGTCTCAGCTTCATTTAGTCCCCGAGCTATCGTAATGTTTGTTATTGTCAAAAATAGTGTACAAGCTGGTGCAGTATGTATCGTATTTCAATATCTGTGTACGTTATGCACTGTATAATATATATAGCTTATTCCCACACCAATGTTGTGCAATAGTTAAACAACAAAATTTGTTAAGGTATTTTTTCCTCAATAATTTCATTAACCTTAACTTAGTGGTACACAGATCTTTAGGGCATCTCTGGTTGCCTGGAGCAGGGAGAGGGTTAAATAATATAAGTGAGCATCAGACCCTTTTCGACTACTTTATCAATCAATATACGTATCAAGAAGTGTCACAAATGGGTGAAAGATTCACCGAGCGACGTTAAACTCCATTATCAATCACGTATCAACTTAGGATATACTTATCCATTAGAATATTGGTCCATGGTACATTTGAATGCTCTGCAATTGAAATTGGTGTTGGCCTGACATAAGAATTCTTCTCATTTTCAGGCACAGTCAAGTTTAGACCTTCATCAATGTGAAGGCTGGAAACATGAACCATAATATGGGGACCCACCCAATAGTGAGTGACACAACACAGGGGTCCTCAAACCATGCTGTACAATCCTCAGGTATGTGTCACTGTGTCAGGGTATGTGTCAGGGTATGTGTCACTGTGTCAGGGTATGTGTCACTGTCAGAAATATGTGTAAAACTTGAAAAGTACCGGGGTTCCCCCGTTTTACGACGATGTCCTAACTTTAGGAGCTCCTAACTTTATGACCCGGTTTATCACTTCATAAGTTTATTTGTCGATAAATATAGGAAGGAATAAGACTTGTGACGTCATCGTTAAATACTTAGGTGCTCCTAAATAGGTTTAGAAGCTCCTAAATAGTTGGACACCACCGTGAAACGTAGGGCCCTGAGACTAAGTGTTTGGAAATTCTTTCTTTTTAAAAATAATATAAAGTTATCTTTACATGTCCAAAAAGCCTACTGGCCCTTAATTAAGTTGACTGATTATGAATTAAGAGAGCAGTAGTTGCTGCGGTGCAGTGTGGTAGAATGTTGGACTTCGGAGTCAAAAGTCCCGAGTTCAAATCCTGTCCTATGGAGGCCAGGCATTAATGTTCGTGGATTTCTGATGCAATATTGATAGGATGTACTGTCTGTAGAGTGGCACTACAGTTATCCTTGGTCTATCAGTACCAGCTGTTGCTCGCAGGTTTACTGCAACATTCAGCGCTACAGACAAGTTGTGATATTAGTGAAATATTCTAGAAAACGACTCTAAAAACCCCATTACAAAAACAATTATAAAAAAGTAGTTGCCAATTGTGTACGATATCCAACCTTTGATACTCAAATTCTCTCATTGTCTGATCAAATCAGTACTGGACTGGAACGAAACTTTATACTATATAAATTAAGATGATTTATTTCCGCATTTGAAAAGCAGAACAATGTTCATGAAGTCAATAATTAAGTGTAAGTTTGATGGATAATCTTATCATGGTGTGCCTCAAGGGTCAGCCTGTCCTAATTAACATGAACCTGCGAGTAGCAAATCAGTGGTATGCAGCCTAAGGTGTTTGTTTAATCAACATGTGTCACTTGAATTGAGTCGGTCTTATTCGCAATAAGGGAACCTCGTTTCTGTCGAAGTAAGAACATATAAAGTTATTTGACGTGGCAGTATTCAGATAGCAGGGCTTTAAGAGTAACACAAACCACAGATGTTTTTCATGCAAGTTGAAATTATTATCATTAGTCATGTTATTTTTTCATGTATCAATGTGTCACTTGTATAGTATTGCATGTGATAGTAACAAAGGGAAGTAACTCTGTCCGATGTTCTTTGATGATTCATGCATCTGATTATGGATTTTGCAATCACTTTGGGCCACTAACTACACCATTTCATGATGTGGATTAACAATGATTGTGTTGAAAACAACGTTTTAACATATTCTTTAATGTTTTATGTATGTTTCCTAATGCACATCCTTATTGTATGAATGAATTCAAACAAGTGAACTAAGACCTATGATATGACATTGCAGGTATCACCAGCATTACTAACCAGCAAGCCTACCTCACCTTCCAAGCTGCCCCGGACTCGTACAATGGCCAGTATCCTGTCTTCACCAAGCCGTCCTACATGCCTCACCTCACTGAGGACAGTAAGTGGCATCACTGTACCCTGGCAGTACCCTGGCATCACTGTACCCTGGCATATCCTGGCATCATTGTAACTAGAACACTTCCACCAGAGCAATTCTAGTAGAGCAGTGTGTGTCCACCAGAACTGTTCTAGCAGTTCTATCTTAACTGTTCTACCATAGGTTCTAACAGAGGTTCTAACAGAGAGGTTCTATCAGAGCTGTTCGAGAGGTTCTAGCAGAACAGTTCTAGCAGAGAGGTTCCACCAGAATAGTTCTAGCAGAGCAGTTCTAGTAGAGCAGTGTGTGTCCATCAGAATAGTTCTACCTTAGCAGTTCTAGCAGAACAGTTCTAGTAGAGATGATCTAGCAGAGCAGTTCTAGTAGAGCAGTTCTAGCAGAACAGTTCTAGTAGAGATGATCTAGCAGAGCAGTTCTAGTAGAGCAGTTCTAGCAGACCAGTGTGTGTCCACTAGAATAGTTCTAGTAGAACTGTTAGTTGTACCAACTGTCTACCACAGGTTCTAGCAGAGAGGTTCTAGCACAGCAGTTCTAGTAGAGCTGTTCTAGCAGAGCAGTTGTACCTGTTTCACAAAGCTCTCTTATCCAGTAAGAGAGTGGTAGCGCTCGCTTTTCCGATAGCTAATACTGCTAAGCTAGCGCTACCAGTCTCTTAGTAGATAAGAGACCTTTGTGAAATGATACCCAGTATATTAAAGCTTTTTTTTTAATAAATAAAATCATTAGAAATGTAGTGGTAACATGTTTAATTAGGAGATAGATATATGGTGTTTTGAAATTTGCAGGATGTTATTGAAATTCGACATAGGCAAATTTCATTTGAA
>JAUTBQ010193408.1:0-10178 GCA_032361185.1 Lepetodrilus ovalis | reverse complement strand
GTGCCCAAAGGGCCGAGGGTTTTCCCGAAACCTAGTGTTTACATTTTCGACCAAACCCTAGGGAGACATGTTTTATCAAATATATAAACCGACCAAGATTATTATTTCACTTGAAATAAAACTTGTATTTAATATAACAATTAATATAAATTCATTTTAATTTTCATAGCTAAATATCTAACAATCAGAATTGAACATGCCTCAAAGGTAGTAAGATGTGGTATGGCCACGAACTGCATGTGCTTTTAAGAAAGATCCGAGAAAAGCATGCTATTATTTACGTGCTTGTCGTGACGTCGTGTAACTTTCATTGCTAAGAATCACTCGCTAAACGATGCATGACATGTTCAGTAAGCACGGTGGCTGTGAGGTATCATTGCTGGCAAAGGTGCTGTAATTTTGACTGGTGGCAGTGGTTCCAGCCAAGATTTAGACACGTGTGTTTCTTGAATTTAAGGATACAAGAAATACATACTAAATGTGTTTAAAAGTAAAATAATTTCCCCGGGTATATTCCAAGATAATACCCAGGTATTATGTTGGAATACCCTAGAAAACTAGGGATACTCCCAAGATAATAACCGGCTAACTGCTATGTAAAGTGCATTATTTGATCTGAAGAACCTCGGCAAACAATAGGATGTCATAGAAGGTTTATATATAGCACAAGTACCTCTGGAAGGAAGGAATGAGTCTACACAGTTGTTGTTTGATTTCAACATTTTATCGGATCCCATTGAATTTGTCAATAAAATATTTTGAAATCAAACAACTACTGTGTAGGCTCGTTCCTTCCTTCCAGGCCATTAGCACAAGTACCATGTAGCCATTGACAACTGGATGTGGGCTAAGAACTGTTGCTTGATAGCACTGTACTGCATTATCATATTATGACTTTATGTCTTCTATGTTGCCATCTTTTTTATACCCTTCACCTACAGTGTATCAATGTAATCTTGCATAGTTGTGGCAGATCTATATATGTAAATCTCTTCCTTCCAGTTGACCATCGTACGTCAACGCGACAAGCTGGAGCCGTGGTTCAATCACTTCTTAGTGGAGGACAAGGGAATCAGTGGCAGTGCCTCCTACGTCGACTTCCTGTGTCATATACACAAAGAGATCCGCAATATCCTCAGCTAATACTAAGTATCTGTAACCAGCAGATGGCTTACCCTGACCGACCGACCGACCGACCGGCTCGATAAAGTGTGGCAGACAATGGTTGTCTCTCGTCTTTCACCAATCAATCAGAATACATTTGTGATAGCAGCAAATGTAACATAAAGCTGTAACAAAGCCTTCACCCGAAGTGATGTTTATTTGCCAAAGTTTACAGATTACCTATATCAGTAATCTGTCACGAGGTTGAACACAACCATAGTCTCCGTCTTGAATCAATTTAACAAACTGAATGATCATTAGTGTTTGAAATTCCTCTAATATAACTTCTATATGGACCCAGGTCTTGTTCAGAGAATATTCTTGAAATACACATATTCTTGTCTTTTTCTTTGGTTCTAGTACTGCTGAAAAATAATATGTAGGGATATCACTTGCCACAAGAAAAATGTCAAAATGCTATCTATCAATGGAATGGGAAATTTCCAACAGGTAAACTGTTTAATTACAGAAAAATAATTCACATCTACCAATGCTATTAATGTTGATATGCTAACAAACAAAAAACCCAAGTACATGTATGTATATTATAAAACCCAGGCTTGTATGAATGAAAGCGTCGGTAACTGTGAACACTGGCTGTTTGATGCACGTAGACGCCCGTAGTATACTATAGGCTGTACATTGCCATGGCTGTAAGTCTGTATGTAGTGTTTTACATCTGTGAGTGTTTTAGTAATTGTATGCGAACGGAGGCATGTTTGATTGTTAATTTGTTAAAAAATATTTTACCTGTAAATATGAATTTGCTTTGTAAATAGCAGTCTGCACTGTACATTGTGTACTCAGCAAGTTATGTAATACCCTATTTATTGTCATTGTTGGATGAAGAAAAATGCAGTCTCATATTCTGAATGTCATCTTTCTACAATCCTATTTTCTATGCATGTTTGTAAAGTAGGTGAAATATTGTAAGGCTTTCAGGTTGGAATTAATCATCATCTATCAGTTGTCAAGAAATAACCGATATGTTATATAAAGTGATACAGAATGTACAATAACATTTGTATGAAGCATTGAATAAATTCAAATCTATTTGGTGATTTCTTACTTGATCAGTAGCAAGTTAATACAACGGCCGTTTTCATCCTACCATCCATTAAGACCATCAAGGTGATTAAATGCTAGTTAACTAGGTAGGTACTAAAGATTATAGTGCGTTAACATGGCATAGGACATTGAAGGTTCATGGCATAAAGTGCATGGAATTTGTTATTCTTTTCAGATGATAAAACTGTGTATTCCTCCTAAAAAAAATTAAGCCTTTCAATTACCATAACCAAAACCCCACTTGCAATAGGTGGCAGTATTGTTTGAAATATCCAACATGGAATGAATCTATTTTATCAATTTGGTAGTCTTACTTGGATAGCATTTCTGAATGTCATCAATAGTCAGGTTTTCTATAATGGATTTATGAACACAAAACACAAGAAATTATATGATTAAACTATTTTTTTAATGTTTTGGCTTTCAAGGGCATACTCTGTTACCTACTTACTACTAGGTCAATATAGAAATGACTGATAGCTGATATATAATAAGGGTCGTAGAGGGCCACAATTTCTGTGCCTGTGACCACGAGTTAAACAAAATGTAGGTATTAAGGGATCACTAACAGAGGTGACCTTGCCTAAAGTAAATGCATGTCGTAGAGGGTCCCTCAGTGCGGTGACCTTGATCATGCTGGTCTTAATGGGCCACTAGCAGAGGTGACCTTGACCAAAGATTTGCCACTACGCAGAAGTGACCTTGACTAAAGTAAACGCATGTCCTAGAGGGTCCCTCAGTGAGGTGACCTTGATCATGCATGGTCTTCATGGGCCACTAGCAGAGGTGACCTTGACCACAGATTTGCCACTACACAGAAGTGACCTTGACTAAAGTAAACGCATGTCGTAGAGGGTCCCTCAGTGAGGTGACCTTGATCATGCATGGTCTTAATGGGCCAGTAGCAGAGATGACCTTGACCAAAGATATGCCACTACACAGAAGTGACCTTGACTAAAGTAAACGCATGTCCTAGAGGGTCCCTCAGTGAGGTGACCTTGATCATGCATGGTCTTCATGGGCCACTAGCAGAGGTGACCTTGACCACAGATTTGCCACTACACAGAAGTGACCTTGACTAAAGTAAACGCATGTCGTAGAGGGTCCCTCAGTGAGGTGACCTTGATCATGCATGGTCTTAATGGGTCTTAATGGACCTTGACCATAATTTTGTCACTACAAGAAGTGACATTGACTAAGCTAAATGCATGTCCTAGAGGGTCCCTCAGTGAGGTGACCTTGATCATGCGTGGTCTTAAGGGGCCAATATTAGAGGTGACCTTGACCACAAATTAGTCACTAAGATAAGTGACCTTGACTAAAGTAAATGCATGTCATAGAGGGTCCCTCTCTGAGGTGACCTTGATCATGCTGGTCTTAATGGGTCCTTGACCTTGACCACAAACAACCATCTATAATAATATATCCCTGATATACATCACTAAATATACCTATGCCGTAAATATTTTGGGAGGGAATTTTGACAAAATACGCCACAATGTAGTGACACCTATAGTGGTCACACATTAACCCCCCAACATTGTATTGTCCTCTATTTGCAGCCGAATGACGACAAGAAGAGCGACAGATTCGACATGTCTATTGTCCGACATCAAGTCAGATATCTGGGGTGAGTCAAGTGATGGTCGGTGTTTTGGTTAGCTGGGCCAATGTGGTGATGGTCGGTGTTTAGGTTATCTGGGCTAATATGAGGAGAAACCATTCAAGTCAAGTGTGTATACATTGCTGTATAGAAAGTGGCATAAGACTTGTTCCTTCACTTGATCACAGATTGCCTCCTTTGTGTCTGTTCTACAGATGATATTAATGTAATAATGATGGAAAAAGGGGTGGAACCTTAAACCTGTTGCATGCTTAGCTTTGTTTACCTACACTCTGCAGTACATGTTCCTACTGTGGCAGTAGGAACATGTTCCTACTGTGGCAGTAGGAACATGTTCCTACTGTGGCAGTACATGTTCCTACTGTGATACTGTTAGAAAGTGGTCAAGAATACCATACCTGGCCCCGAGATTACAAAGCTTTTTTTAGTACAATTTCATACTCACACTCAAGTTTTATGGTGATTATTGATCAGAACCTTGAGTTGGGCACGAGTTTGTACTCAAATAGATTCTGTAATCTTGGAGCTTGTTATTATTATGCATAGGTGTCACTATTGATCAAATGTTGCTTACCTCCCTTGTATCCAGACTGATGGAGAACATCCGTGTTCGCCGTGCCGGTTATGCGTTCCGGCAGAACTATGAGGCGTTCCTGTTCCGCTACAAGATGCTGTCACCTGCCACATGGCCGTACTGGACCGGGGAGGCAAGGTCAGGGGTCGCCAACATCCTGGACACCCGCGGTGTCGGGAAAGACGACTACGCTCTGGGCAAATCCAAGATCTTCATCAGGAACCCTCAGACTGTGAGTAGAACCATCCGTCATGGAAAGTATTTGTGATAATCAACACTTCTAGCATTTTGTTATGTGAGCTAGTCAACATTCTCTGCTACGATTAAGATACATGTTCAAAGAAGATGGACATAGATAGATATACAGATAGGACAACAGACACACTGACAGAGAGACAGACATAGAAGTATAGAGACAGCTATCCCTTATATCACTCCAGGAATGCATTTCACGAAAGGGGTGTCATATCAGTAGTCCAGGTTTTAATCGAGCTCTACATCATTTCCTGTTTTAGAAAAAGCATGGCATAATCCCCAACTTAGGCTCCGACTACAGTACAACCTTTCCTTGAAATGAGGGCCAGGGTATCGTTTCATGGAGCTCTAACATATACTACGATACCATAAACACTTGCAGCGATCTCTTATAAATGGCCATAGTGCGCTTACCAGAGCGCTGTGGTCTCATAGTGGATACGAGAGCATTGTGAAACAAGAGACTGGTTTCTGTCTGCAGCTGTTCAACATGGAGGAGCAGCGGCGCGACCGGATGCACGGCCTGGCCACGCTGATACAGAAGATCTGGAAGGGCTGGAGACAGCACACTCTGTACCTCCGCATGAAGGCCAGCCAGGTGGTGCTGTCTGCAAACTGGAGAGCATACTGGGTACGTTGGTAAGGGTCACTGGGTACGTCGGTAGGGGTCACTGAGTGTGTTGAAGGTCATTGAAGTAGAGGTAAGGGTCACTGGGTACATTAGTAGGGGTCACTGGGTGTGTTAGAGGTCACTGGGTGCATCATTAGTGGTCACTGGGTATGTTTTATTTATTAAACAACTAAGTCACTTTAGTTATGAAAACAGCTGTGTTAATCTTACCTATAATTTGTCGGTCAAAGCCAGATAATTAAACGTGCTCCTGATATGAGCTGAACAGACTAGATAATGAGTTGGGTTGCCTAGTAACATGTCTGACGTCTCGGTCCCCAGGGTAGGAAGTGCTACAAGCGGATCCAGAAGAGCACCCTTCTCATCCAGTGCTACACTCGGGGCTGGAAGGTGAGCTACAGATCCACGGAATTCTGCCAGAATTCTGCTGGATGTGCTTTCATTTCTAAATACACAGAAATAAGTCTCGATTATCTATGGCTTGACTTGGTTGTGGGTTCTCTTTATCAAATTCCTCTGCTTCACCTTTGTGTGAGTGTGTCTGCTTGTCTATTTCTGATTTTGATAGGTTGAATAACAATAGGCTAATTATTAGACAAGGTATGATATCGCAATTTTATTTCATTTTATGATTGCGGTGATATTTTCCCCCACTTCTGTGTATTATTGGGCCCCACCATGTTAACCTACGATTGTTTCAAGTATAAACATGGCATATTTTCTTACCTGTTTTCCTAAAATGTCTCAGCACTGAGGTGAGTATGGCAGACGATACATCTCGTGGCCGGAGTAGACATGTAGTAGTTGGTGGCGCCACCTACTGGTGTCCACAGTAAATATGCATACAGATGTTCTGTGATTGTCCGTTCCAGGCGCGGGTATTGCTACGGAAACTGAAACACGAGCGGCGCCGCCTGTTGGCGTCCATTGTCATCCAAAAGACGTATAAGGGCTGGCAGGTGTGATTCTGTGTTGTCAAGCATGCACGTAGCAGTTAGCTCCCTTGGAGGGACTCGCCATATAATCTAATGTTTTACCATGTTTTTCCTTTTCATAGATGTAGATATACATGCATTATAACATGCTTACCATAGCACCGACCATGTATGGTTTAGTTGGAGAAAGAGTCTGAGTTCATTAACAAATCTAACCATCTCTCACTATTTCCTGCAAGTCAACTGTCCACTGTTGGAATCTAATAACTAACAGTTGTATAGTATTAGCTCAGCCAATTGTGGCCTGAGCTGAATTTTATCTGACAGTAACCATTGTTATAATAATATCCACACTGTGCACATGTCAATATTGTGTTTAGATCTTACTCTACATTTTCATCGTCACATGTGGGTGATGTCCTTGACAACTTGATATTATCATTCAAGTAATCTCCACCAGATCCAGTGTTCCAATTTAAAGTGGGGTCCTGAGGTCATTTAAAAATCTCTGGTAAACAAAGCAAATTACAGATTTGACCACCATTAACATTGATCCTCATAAGAATGGCACTCATATTGTTTTCTTCATTTCTAACACTGAGACGTATTACTGGAATACAACATTGACTGAGTTTTAGTTAATGCTACTCTTGGTATTTTTTAACCATGCATCGCGAAAATTAATTGAGAAAGTAGGTCTATGGAATTGCAGCATGATTGTATCTGAGTTTTGAGCTGTACCATGGATCTTTGATCGAAAGCTCCAACCATTAGCTATGGACATTCTGTCACAGCCGTACAGAAATATTTAAAAAATATATGGTCACATGTGCATAGCAAGTAGTAGATGAATCGCTTGCCAACTGGTAGAAGAGATTGCTTTAACCCATAGATTTAGCAATAGGCAGGGGTTATGTTAACCCTTGGAATGATCGCCTAGTGGCAGGTAGATTAATCATAGCGATTTAATAGTTTTTATTTATGACTAGAAATAATCCAGCAGTATCTTACATATTTTTTGGTTACATGCATGTAGAATATTATTTTTGTTCTTCAATTTTCAGGCACGACTATTACTGGCAAAACTCAAACATGAACGTAAATGTTTGCTATCGTCAATTGTCATCCAAAAGACGTACCGAGGCTGGCAGGTGTGCTCCCATTGTCGTGTCAAATGCACAAACCTTGCTAACACACCACACATTAATTTTTTTTGTAGCACTGCATTCAGTTTCTGTCGATGTGTGTTTCTGTTTACATGTTTTAACTGCATGTTTATTGTATATGTGCGTGACGGTTATCTATATGCATGTTTTCGTCATATCAAATATTTTTAGTCGGTATCATCAGAATAATACATATGGGGCCATGTTACCAAAGTTATCGCATAAGTAGCGACATTGTTAAACCTGCATAGGCGAAAATTTCATGATCCCGAATGCTCAACTGTATGGCTTAACGATTCTGTTGTCTATATGATAGATTCGGGTACATGGCCGTTTGCAAATTGGTGGAAGATAAACTCCATGTTTACTCACTAGACCTAATAACATACATGTAATTATCCACCATACGGTGAAGCATAAGTCATGACATAAAAGTATCGTATTTTCCCATATGGTGCATAACCCCTGGAACGATTTTCATTGGTCAGTTAATTCAATTTTCTCACGCTCAGTTATCCTGATTATACGAAGAACTTGCCTATGGTACGCTTACGCACGCTGCAACACATAGAAGGAAACCAGTTATTGCACTTGCAGTTCATGACTCGGCGACACTATACTGTGGCAAACGACCTTGATCCACTATTTCACGGCTGAAATACTGAATTTCAACTACCACCCGCCTTAATTCAATGTTTTTGTCAGAATATCCCTACTTATGCATTGTTGGATAAAGAAATTAACACACTCGCTAGTGTGACATATTGATTTTATGACGCTCGTTCCTCCAAAGTAAATATCAACTTTGAAGGAACTCGTGTTGTAAAATCAATATGTCACACTAGCTCATGTATTAATCTCTATTTATGTTCTGAACTTAACAACATCCCACAGGTTCATGCTATGTCCTAAAATTATGTATAATATCACATATATACATATATTTATATACATATATATATATAGTACAGTGTACATATCTAGGCTGCCTTGAAGCTATGCTACTTTTCATACAGTTCTTTTTATGATAGTAGGTTACTGAATGGGGTGTGTGGTACTGCAATGATAGAACATCAGACTTTGGAGCAAAAGGCTATGCGTTCAAATCCCATCCCGGTCCCCTGGCATGTTTGCGAAAGTTACCTTAGTCTGTCTGTATCGTGGCAATGCAGTTAACATCGTTGAGCTGTCTGTGCTGGTTGATGTTTGTAGGTTTACTGTAACGTTCAGCTCTACAGCCGAGGGTTTCCTCTTGCCATAAACTTACAAGCCATGATATATGAATAAAAGAATCCTGAAACTGGCTCTAAACCCCAATTAAAAAATATTATGGATATTTTCTGTCTCACATTTTGTTACCTACAATACACTACGATACAAGGCCATAGTAAAAATTAGCTCAACATAGTACTACACATATTTAGCTCAACATAGTACAGTGTCCCCTCGATATAACACTGTTTGATACAGAGCGGATTCGCATATAAGGTGGGGGTCAGATGTGAATCCCATTTTAAATTTTGTTATTTACCTGTATTATCGTATAAGGCTGGTACTATAAGGTGGGGGGTATGTCATGGACCCCAAATTCAGCGTTATATCGAGGGGACACTGTACTACACATATCTAGCTCAACATGGTACTAGACATATCTAGCTCAACATAGTACTACACATATAATACTGTACAACTCCTTAGCTATTTGTAGTGAAATTCAGCATAGCCTGAATGCACCCAGATCTTAACAACATTAATCGAGTGCATGATGCCAACACAACATATATACTTTCATTGTGTGCATGACTACCCGGTATGCGGAAAAGTGCATGTTCTGGAAGGGCAGTGTTACAGCAAACATTGGACATTTAATATTATGTACCACTGATTCAGCAAGCAGTAACTAAATTAATATTAAATATTAATACGTTCCAGAGTATTATTAATCTAATGTTAATTATGATTTTGAATCTGATTTTTTTTCTTTTCATAAATGTACTTCTGATATGTGTTTATTATTTCATTTATTTAAATAAATTTACGTCAATGTAATAAAATTATTGTATATATTAAGAAAAATCTGTGATAATCTTTTATGTTCATTTTGTTGGGTGTTTTCATCTTTATATTCTGTTCTGTGCAGGTGATGTTTTGATATTCTAACAAATATTTTGTTATTGTTTTGCATGTTTTGTTCTATATTTTGTCCTTGGTTTGGTGGTGTTGGTGTACAAGGCTAAGGTGTCACTCCTACAGTTGTCTGTGGTGATTAGGTGTCACTGAGGTCTCCGAGTGACACTCTCTTTATTTGTCATGTCATAGAACTAAAATCATGATAAAATTAATTATTATTATTAGTGGTTTTTTAAAATATAAAATAATATTCATATTAATATTTTAACATTGTGTTGCAGATATATTAGCATGTCCAGCCATAGGTCATTACACACCAGAGGTGACAAACTTGGAGATTTATATTCTGAGAACCTTATCATTTAACTAGATCTATGTGCTTGCACATCAAAAGCAAAATTCACCATGACAATTTTAGTAGAATCTTTTTTTGTTGTCACTGCTGATAGGTGTGGTGATAAATCGCTCGCATCTGGTGTGCGAGAACCCATGGACTGTTGTGCATGTAATGTTGACTTTGACATAATGCAATGTGCAACACATGATGTTTTTAGTAGTACAGTCGACCCCCGTTTATCCGGACGATTGCGTTCCCGGTAAAATCGTCCGGGTAACTGAATTTCCGGTTATC
>JAUTBQ010193397.1:0-10179 GCA_032361185.1 Lepetodrilus ovalis | reverse complement strand
CAAGTGTTTAATGTTTTTAGTACAATTTGATTGGTAGATTTAGAATATTTCACTTATTGGGCGCTTACGCGCCAAACGTATTTTTAAAACGTTTGCGACAAGCAAACCATCAAGTTGCTTACATTTCGTGAGAATAGGTGCATAACGAATTTGTCCTGTTTAATGCATTTTGATAATGACATTACATAATACTTTTTGCATCAAACATTACAACATAAAATCAGGTATTGAGCGCCTGATAGCTAAGTTTAAGGAGACTACAGTAAAGTACACTGTAATTTATTATTGTTTCCAACACTCCCAGTCTCCTTAAACTTAGCTTTCAGGCGCTCAATAGTCCGTCTGGCCGGTACATGTCCCCTTCCAAAGTCTCTTGCATACTATCTTTGCGTCTGAACCACCGATTTTGTCGCAAAGTAGGCTTCAACGATTTTTATCCGCTGCTGCATCGTATACTGCCTGTTCAGATCCATATTGGTATCAGAAGAATTGTCTGGGCCTTTACTCTTCATCCCCTGAAAATAATGGAGCAATATCATTAGAAAATGTTTTTAGAGGGGAAATAAAATAAGTAGTTTTTTATGGACCACCCTGTATATTATTAAAACAAATGTAAATCAGTCTTTTATTTATATTTTGAGACAATAGGAAAATCAGACACAATGAAAGAAGCCTACCCAAAATACAGTCTAAAGATGAATATTTCACAATTTGTTTTGGATCATCATTATATTTAGGAAACTTTCAATATGAACATTTCAAGATAGTAATACAGCAAGTAAACCAAATTAACAATAATGAATACATTATGAGTAGGTTGCAATTGTCCTTTTAACATAAAATATGTGATGTGACCCTCATAAAATATAAATTAAGATATTTGGAAGCTTTCATAAAACATTCTATATGAAGTGAGTGCAGTTATAACTGCCATTACTTCCATGGTATGCATCTTTATTAATCAGATGGATCATGTCAAATATCATCTGCATATTTGCATATGTCATGACATTGTTGCATTAAGGGTTAATAAATTTGTAACTAACCATGATATTACGATCAAACTTTATACACGTGACAAATATGTCATTATATGATGATATTAACATATTTAGAAAGTACCAAGTCCCTATGTCATATACCTTTTCTTAAATCGGGTAATTAAAACCAGAAGTCAAAAACTGCAATGGCAGAGTTAAAAAATCTGCATAATTACCTTGAATTTGGGTTAATACATTTTTACCTAACCATTATATTACTTACACATGGCGAATATGATGTTCTTAACCTATTCGGAATCCTATAAGTCCCTATGACGCATACTTTTTCTTAAGTCGTGTAATTACAAAAAGGAAGTAAAAAACTGCAATGGCAGATTACACAAAGCTGCATAGTTACCATGAATTAACTGAAATACGTTATCAATTCAATTCAATTATTTATTCCCTTTCTCCACAAATGGTGGTACAAGAGTAAAATATATTAAACAAAAACATTCGACATAAATTAATGATAATAATAGTGCATTTATAATGCGCTAGACTCCATGCGGAAAAACACATGCTCGAAGCGCAGACAAAGACAAAGACAAAGTCACTAGGGATAGGCTTGGCGGAAAAGATGTGTCTTAAGAAGAGGTTTAAAAGTTGAGAACTCTGGAGAGGATCGAAGTTCTATCGGAAGCTTGTTCCATTCCATGGAATAGAGGTACACTGTAGTACCTATAATTTGAAGTACACAGTCGAATGCCGTTGTAATTAAAACATGACAAGTAATAGCAAGTAGTTAATGGGTAACAATCATTATTAGCGAGAGTATATTTTAACTCACACTCAGATGTGAAGCACTACCCTTATTCATTCAGATCGGAAGACACGTCAAGCCGAAGTGTTTAGGCCAATACTTATATATTAATAATCTTTATATTTGTTTCTCTCCAAAGTTAACGTAATCGCACTTATGTCTCTAATTCCATAACTATGTTAGCAAGGATCTCGATCTTTTGGCAGTAAGAAGCGACTAATTGGTTATTCCACACGACCACACAATACAAATGATCATACATCGATGAATGCTTCGGAATTGCAATCTCCTTCAATTAGTATTTTTAGTACTTTTACCAAGCGCAAGTACCATTACAACACTCCCTCATTAGATCGTCATCTCCCACAAATATTATCTCGGTTCCGGAGCACTTTCGTTAGTAAAATAATTAAGCACATGTACAGGATTCATAATAGGCAATGGCGGTATATAGGTTAGATGAGACGTATTTCCATCTCAGATTTTGCGTATTTATCTTCTTTAAAAAAATGTAATTCGCGCAATTTAATATACATGCTTGATGATTCCATTAGTACTGGCCTGACTGTGTCTGTGGTGTATATCCCACACACAGGACAGACTGGACAATGAAGCTAGAGATGAACACATTGTTTAACAGTGGTTTTAGTTACCTTTCGAACAAGCTTTCTCTAGGCTGTGCATGAGAGAGTGTCGTATGTGGACGAACTTCATGATATCCAGTATTATACTTCAAGACCAAGGTATCCTTTGACGAAACTCTCTTACCAGTGTATTAGCTATCGGCAAAGAGAGCACTACCAGCTTCTAAGTGGAAGGATACTAAGTATAATATGATCCCTAATTTGTGATTTAATGTCTAAGTCAACTATTTACTTACGCCCGAAGTTAAAGTGCCAAACTATGGGCATCTATATCGTCTTTATTTATTTTCAACTGAAATCACAAAACGATCAATTCGTGAACATGTAAATCTTTTACAGCAAATGCATCATTCATAGGGTATTATAGTTCTAAAGTAGACTACTTGTATATACTGGCAGACTGTATATGGAAATCCTTACCATCAGGCCTGGCTATTGTCATTACATGTTTATAACTGTTACGGCAAGGTCAAACGGTTATAAAGCCTGAACTCTGCCTTGGTACGAGAAGAAACCGTTTCATTAACAACCTGTTTGTGGGTGAACATGCTGAGAAACATGCATAAATATTAAGATATGATAGACGTTTGATATGAACAAAGAACTGCGTTATCTAAATTATAAATAAACAGCACTGCACTTTTATACTGGTTATTGTTTATGAACAATGAAAGCGAAATTCAATTCCTGATCTTCTTGGCTCTTGATAGTGACATTTTCTTCTCTAATTTGCAGTAATTGCACATGCATGTGTGCATATTTATGAACAACTGTTTTAGAAATGTAGATAGGTTATTTGCTTCAATAGCACCAAGTGATTACGTTACAGTACAGTCACTAACACCTAGCATTTCCTACCGGCAGGTACTCACAGATACCGTGGACAGTCTGCCGTCTGACAGTCGGCACATCAGAAGTCTCTGACAAGCTTTCAGGATCAAGACAACAGCCAATACACCATCATGAAGAAAAATCAAGGAAAGGGATTGCAGGTAAGACAAATAATGCTACTAACTTCTTCGAGGGTATTTTAGGATTAGACCTAGAAAATACTCAGGCATACCAAATCAAGCTACGTGACCGGTTCCGGGATCCTAAAAGAATCATACGGATCCTGGTAGGACACTTTAACCTCGGGTGTCCTGGCTTCACAATAGTCGTCCTGTTCCCGACACCTAACTATGCTTTGTTGTGAGGGGTGTCCGTCGTACTGCCATTAGTGAGACTGTCCTTAAACCAGCTAGAGTGTGTGATCGGATATGGGTATCAGCAACACTCCCAGGGTTATCCCAATCCCTGCGTGTGTGGAGATGACCCGGAGATGTGGAGACTATACTGACCTCAAAGAAGACCGACTACTATCAGTGTTTACTTTTGCTATCGCCATTCATCTATTTCAGCTATAACTCGAACATTGTACCTACAATTTGTTTTGGTGTTGATTTGACCCTTTATGATTTGTGAATATTTCTAAGAATAATTCACTTACGAATATACGGTATATATGTCTCTTTGCTTATCAACCTCTGTTGCAGTGTCAACAGTAAATATAAGTATCAACTGCCAATGTCTTTTTGGTAACGTGTTGTACACGTAACGTATTAGTATGTACTAGCATGCAACGTATTAGTATGTACTAGCATATAACGTATTAGTATGTACTAGCATGTAACGTATTAGTATGTACTAGCATGTAACGTATTATTATGTACTAGCATGCAACGTATTAGTATGTACTAGCATGTAACGTATTAGTATGTACTAGCATGTAACGTATTAGTATACGGAACCAGAGTTCAAACTAGTGGCACAAGTCGAGCCAACACCGTGACACAGTTCACATCATTAACCGTGACGCATCTTCTGCGGACATTAATATATACATATATACAGATCATTATATGATTGTGATTAGAAGGATTATGCATCTTCCCTGAAGCAAAGTAATTAAAAGTATTGATATATTTTAGTTCCGCTATCTCGTACAGTTTATGTAAATAATCATGCCATACGCCAGACCATGCTGGTGACACATCTGTCCCCAAGACATCGACACACTTCACGTCAATAGATTGAGGCACCATACTGCAACATAGTGCCGACCACCATTGTATGTGCCACCATTGATAATCGCATAACTAGTGAAACAGCTAGTCAAATACCATCAAAATACATGAATGCAAACTTCACTGTCATATTAGAATATATTTTTTTAAGGAGATGTAGACACCAGGTCAATCTGATACAATTTGTGAGATATGAAGTGCCGTAAGGCCAATATAATCTGCACAGAATATAACATATAAAATTCAACCACACAAAAACAGGATATATTTGAATTGCAAAATCTTGTAATTTTCAAATGCATCGGAGTTCCCATTGATATCCAAGCACTGGCCAGTAAATGAAATATACATTGATCTGACATATATTCTGAACTGAACTTATATTGACTGAAGATACGACAGTGACAGAACTTGAGCCAAGACAGTGACATACATGGTGCCTCACGACATTCAGTGATGACACATTCCACGACAAGACAATGACCCATCTCACTACTAGAGACTGACACATCTCACAATAAGATAGGACACACGGGGCCCCAATACAGTGACACATCTGACGGCAATATAGTGATACATCTGAAGACAACACAGTGACATATATGACGGCAATACAGTGACACACCTGACGCAATACAGTGACACATCTATCGACAATACAGTGACATCCATGACGGTAATACAGTGGCACATCTATCGACAATACAGTGACACATCTGACGGCAATACAGTGACATCCATGACGGTAATACAGTGACACATCTATCGACAATACAGTGATACATCTGATGACAATACATTGACACACCTGACGGCAATACAGTGACATCCATGACGGTAATACTGTGACTCATCTATCGACAATACAGTGACACATCTTACGGCAATACAATGACATACATGACGCAAATACAGACACATTTGCCGACAACACAGTGACATATATGACGGCAATACAGTGACACACCTGACGGTAATACGGTGACCCATCTGCCGACAACACAGTGTCAGTGACACATCTGCCGACAACACAGTGACACACCTGACGGCAATACAGTGACACACCTGACGGTAATACAGTGACACACCTGACGGTAATACAGTGACCCATCTGCCGACAACAGTGACACATCTGCCGACATCACAGTGACATACCCACCTAAGTGTGGCCCCCATAACGTTATTGCCTGTCCGCATTACAGCCAAGGCTGGTTATGAGTTCTGTTCACTAACATAATGTAAGCGATTCTATACGGCACGGACACACTGATGCCATATCTTTGAAATATTCATAGCGCAACTTAACTTGTTTTGTTTTTTTCACACGTTATTCTAAGAATACAGGCACCACAGTAAGGACGTTAATTAATAATTGGCGAATGCGCATCCCCAGTTCGAAACGAGCTGCGCCTTTCCTGGCAACAGTGTAACGGTTCTCTGCGATTCCAACCAGACCATTTGTGCTGAATTCCTGGTTGATTTGTACGTGTGACAGCTACTGTGAGGAATCTTCACGGCGCGTGTTGGCCAGTTGGTAGTGGTGATGTTAGCGTGGCGGCTATGTCCATGGATATGTCTGGACACCTACTTATGATGAACAGTGGTAGTATGGAGGGGAGCTGGCAGGTAGGTTCAAGATTTGAAATTTTCTAGGAAGTGAACATTACCGTGCCAGATTTAAAGGACAACATGCGCACGTTGAGGCAGCATGCTTGTAATAACACCACGGTTTATTTTTAAAGCGTATGAATATAATGCAATAATAATGTAAACGTGTTCCTAACATACACGTGAGCCTAATTGACTATTGTTCTACACTGAGCTGCTCCCTGTTAAAGAGGAACACTACTACTAGAGTATTAAACACTACTATATTAAACACTACTATATTAAAAACTACTATATTAAACACTACTATATTAAAAACTATGATATTAAGCCTTGACGAGCGTATACGTGTATGGCGATCAGTGATGTGTATATGTAGCAGATTGACATACTGTTGATCTTTGATGTTTGTTTATCATAGAGGCTATTATGTTATTAGAGAATGGTGATTATAACAGACTTACACATACTTGTAAGTGCATCTTCGACACCCAGACTCCATGCCTACTATATTTCATACGCTACCAGCGGTGTATGCTTAATGAGGAGGTACTTGCTATTAAGGGATGCTATGACAATACCGGCTATTGTGGAATGGTGCTATATACCAGAGAGTGACGCATTCAAAAATGTCATTCTCAAAAATATAATTATAGGATGCACATAATATTGTATGCCACTAGGAATGAATTTGCCACTCTTGAATGCATCTGCTATCTATGGATGCATTAATAACAATGATATTCTGGTATATTTGTAAAGCTCATACGGTGATAGTTTAAATACACACGTTATTCTAAGAATACAAATACCACCGTAATTCATGAATACTTATGTTGCAGTAAAGTATACTGAATAATTAATATCATCGAGCCATCACGTTGCTACGGCGGATTTACTTGATGCATGTTTCATGCAGGTATAAGGATAATGTGTTTAAATAGTTAGCACCTAAACATAGCATCTCATTTATAACGGCATCAGATGTGACTTAAATAAAATCGATCACTGTGTGGAACACTGCGGTATCCAGTTTCTTTGCTGACGGTAAGCATAACGTGTGTATAGATTGCAGGAATTAGCTGCAATCTTGAGTCGGTGGAGAAAATAATAGATACTGACAACGCCAATTTGAATACCTGATTATTGCGTGATTTGCACATTTGCCACTTTGAAACTGAAGCCGATGATCCAGAGATAGAAAGGTATAGTCTACTCAAGTTTCATATACAAGCTAACATTGGTCTGTATCTAGAGCGTGCTGTTTATTTGATCCAGCCTTGGTACTTTAATGGTATCTTAACAGATTACAGTTGGCAGGAGATAGCATTGAAGATCACTGTAGTTCATGAAATGTCGAAAATATCCATCATAATATTGCTTAATGTATTTTCTGATCTTTAGCATACATTGCGTCGATGGTTTAATGTGTGTCATGTTTCATCACTCCCAAAACGACTATTTTTTTTGCTCTTCATGCATAAATATGTGGAAATGTTACTCTGTTTGGAGTCGAATGTACTTGGCTTTGTTCGGCACGAAATAATAAAATTATTCGTAGGATTACATCTTAGGTTCATTCGCGATACTTCGTCAGAGCATCGATTTTATATTTGCAGCTATGTGCAGATAATTGAGGTAATATGATAACGTGAAAGATTACCAGCATAATACGTCGAATGTATAACAACTATGAACTACAAATTAGATTATTCACTGTCAAAGTTTTCAAAATGCCACAGTAAGACTGGAAGTCAAACATTTCAATTTTATGGTAATGGCTGTTGCTTTTAGAAGGGGAACCTAAATTTGTTGCCTCAGCGATAATACAGTTGAGTCGATACACGATGAAATCAGCTCAGTTGAATTTTCAGGGCGGGTGGTACCGCAATGGTATAACGTTTGGACTTCGGAGCGAAAGTTCCCGACTTAAAATCCCGCTTTCTAACGCGATATTGATAAGATGCGCTAGAGTGACAATGCTAATATCCTTTGTCTGTCAGTAATTGCAGGTTTACTTCAACATTCAGCGCTACTGATGTTGGGGGTTTCCTTCTGCCCTAAAATGACTAGTCGTGATATTAGTGAATTATAGAAATCGACTCTAAACACCATTACAAAAATAAAAAGAGTTGAAGTTTTCCACAGTACCATACGAAGTAGTATACACAGCAGTATATTATACGGCCCTGTCTTGGCACGACGACGTAGACCAACGTCATCACGCTGTCTTATCCTACTGCATTTCTGAAAGGGTTTCGAAAATATTACCGAGTGTAATCTTTTCCCTGGAAATGTATTTTTATCCAATTTATCCAAAGATGTCATTTGCTCAACTCTATGCCGTACAACCCTGTGAATATAACCGAATAATGCCTCTAGTCACAACACTAAATAGTAAATCACTTAAGCTTGGCAAGGAGGATGCAAATGAATTCCATCTGATGTCTGCATTGCCCGGAACATTCCCATTGGAATACATCTGTTTAAAACAGGAATTCTCTGATGTACATTTCCTGTTTATAAATCCAGAGCTGCCACGGCCGCACCTCACATACCGAGCGATATAAACGTGTTAATCCCAAGAAATACGCCGTATTAAATAAACAAAATAAGCTTAGTGTAATAATAGTACTAATATGTAAGTATATCTGTAGATCAAATGCCATGATACCGGGTATTAATACCGTTTTATGTTTTAACTACTACTACTACTACTACTACTACTACTACTACTATTACTGCTACTACCACTACCACTACTACTACTACTACTACTACTACTCCTACTACTAATAATAATAATAATAATAATGTTGACGATAATGATGGTGGTGGTGATAATGAAAATGATGATGATGGTGATGATGGTGATCAAAATGACGACAACAATTATATATTATAATACAACGTGGAAAATACTAAATACCAATTCCAACGGACCTATTGATGGAGCAGTATATCCTGGGTGTAATAGTCGTACATCTGCTGAAACAGTTTGCGAAAGCAACACCATATTTCCAATTAAAGACGCAAACAATTATTCAGCACACCACACGAAGACAGGCAGGCATTGAATCATGGCACGTCTAACAAATGGTTGTGGAATATTCCTGCGGTATTCTTGGAACGCCATATAAGGTCATGTCTCCTTCGTTGGTTGGCGGTTACTGACGCAGTAATGCCGTCCTAGATATTCAATTTGATTGCGGAAGTATAACACAGGCTAAGCAATTCACGACACTGATCACAGCCTACAATAATAAGAGGTTTCCAATACATGGATGGGCATTATCGAGTTCGAAAATGAACAGTAATGTTTGGCATCCACGGAATCTGTGTCAATGGTTGAACTAATGTCAGCAGGTCAAAAACTGCTCAATGTTTGAAACGGTCTATTGTTAGGCATGACACGACCTGTCTTAATGATAATATATCAACGTTAATATTGTCACACTGAATCGACATATCTACATCCATTTCACAATTTATGAACTATTTCGTTATGTTTTCGTCTTCTGTTTTATTGTTGCGAAGTTGTGTTCGCTTTTGGAAACTGACTAGTATAAATCCTTTGCACCCAGAACTAACACGTTTCGTCTGAAAACACCAGTAGATGGTGTTACTGGCGGCCGAAATACTCTTACCGTCAATAACAGTAGGAGCTTATCGGCTTGGCTATCCTTTCACAAAGCTCTCATATCCAACTACGAGACCATAACGTTCTCTTTGCCAATAGCTAATGACCTGCAAAGAGAACTTTATGGTCTCTTAGCGGATAAGAGAGTTTTGTGAAAGGTTACCCTGGTGCTAAATTCAGAAACCTCAGACTGGTAGCTCGATCAACAAGAAATAAACTGGTTCAGTTGTACATGGACGCCAGCGGCATTGTATACACTTTCTTCTGTGACGCCGAATCACTGTCATGACATTGACAACCCCTCCATGACGTCCTATGGTTCTAGATCATGTAACAACTGCATTAAATGCATACAATCACAGATTTTTATGAGCACGTAGCACTATATTTGAGTAATAAATGTAAACTACATTCATTT